>VMDR010001064.1:0-150939 GCA_007922815.1 Macrotus californicus
GATGCTTTTTATTTCTTCTTCTTGTCTGATTGCTGTGGCTACTACTTCCAGTGTTATGTTGAATAAAAGTGGTGAAGGTGGACATCCCTGTCTTGTTCCTGATATTAAAAGAAATGGTTTTAGTTTTTCCCTATTGAGTATAATGTTGACTATGGCTTTGTCATATATGGCTTTTATTATGTTGAGATATGTTCCCTCTTATTTCCATTTTGTTGAGAGTTTTTATCAATAAATCATTGTTGGATGTTGCCAAAAGCTTTTTCTGCATCTATTGATATAGTCATATGATTTTCACCCTTCATTTAGCGCATCACGTTAATTGATTTGCAGATACTGTACCAACTTTGCATCCCGGGAAAAAAAAAACCTGGATCATGCTGCATAATTTTTTCAGTGTGTTGCTGGATTTGATTTGCTAATATTTTATTGATGATTTTAGCATCTGTGTTCATTAAGAGATATTGGCTTATAATTTTTTTACTTTATAGTCTATTTATTTGGCTTTGGAATTAGGATAATGCTGGGCTTGTAAAATGAGCTGGAGAATCTTCCCTCCTCTTGAATTTTTTGGAATAGTTTGGGAAGGAGAGGTGTTAGTTCTTTTGAATGTTTGGTAAAATTCACCAGGGAAGCTGTCTGGTCTGGGACTTTTGTTTGTTGGAAGTTTTTTGATTATTGCTTCAATTTCATTAATTGTACTTTTTTCTGTCTTGATTCAGTTTTGGAAGATTGTATATTTCTAGGAATTGATCCCTTTTTTCCTGATTGTCCAATTTGTTGGTATATAGTTGCTCATACAGAGAGTATGTCATAATAACATTTTTTCCCTGTTGCTGTAGAATGAATTGTTTCTCTTTAGTCATTGATTCTCTTTCACAAATCATTTGGGAATCAAAAGGGAGGGAGGTGTTTTATTTTCTTTTTCCAATCAATGAACATACTGAAATAATGGAAAAACCAAATATTTGAATGCTTCCCTGGTAACTTACTAGAAATGCTCTCTGTGAGCAGGTACTGCTGTTCTCCTTCCCATCTGGTAGACCTCTTTTGTGAAACACCCACTCTGGGAAGTCCTCCAAGCCTCTTTCTTCCACACTTCCTGTTCTTTGCCAGAACTTGAACATTCCTATGCCAGTTTTGTCAGTCCACTCATGTATCCAAGTACCTGTAATGAGAAAAGAAAAGAAAAGGAAGGAAAGAAGGAAGGAAGGAAGAGAGAGAAAGAAAAGAAAAAAGTTGAAACTGTAGTAGAAATACTTACTGAATAGCACAAGGACCCAGGGAAAAGGCACTTAGCTCTTTCTACCTTGAGGGGTGAGGGAGAGGCCGGGAATGGTTTTTTAGAGGAAGGAAATTTGGTCTAAGTCTCTCGAATTTCTCATGGATACTTTCCCTCCCTCAGACAATAAAGTTTGTGAGGCAAAGAATCCTAGTTTGGTAATCTCGAACTCCAATACTTAGTACGGGGAGAGGTTCATAGTAGACATTCAGTAAACTAAGTAGACTGATAAAGACTTAAGTTGACAAATTTATAACTTTATTTACTACACAATTTTCTGCACATTACCTCATGCACCCCTCACAACAGCTCTACGTCAGGGCAGATGTCCTTCTTCCTGGTTTCTAGGCAATGAACTCGAATTCAGAGAGATGTGATGTTTTGCCAACATTACCCAATGGGTTAGTAGAAGAAACCTTAGGTGTTCTGCATCTAATCTTGTATATTTTTCACTCCTGGAAAGAAGTATTTAAGGATGGAAATAGTGTTTTGAAACTTGTAGCACGTACTTTGAGGGTGAGACATCAGACCACCTGAATGTCTTTGAGTAAGGAAGGCTGTTCTTTTACAGTGAGTCAAGCGGGAATGTTCTGAACAGAAACAAAGGTGGGCTCTTCCATCATGTTTAGAGCTCTCTGTGCTCCTGCGGCACAGTGGTTGGTACCCAGGAGGTGCTGTGTAGATATTTCTTTGATAATTGACAGTGACTGAAAATGTATAATTCTGAGTCACCTAACCTGGACAGGGTCTGAGGCTGTCATAAGCTTTTACCTTTAATCATGTGTCACAGGGAACAAAGTTTGCCTGTGGTGTAGTCTCATTCACGGGATGCTCTTTTCTTAACTCAAGGCCCTTTGAACACACTGGCTTGGTTTTCTGGGGGTTTTGCTGCTTCATTGGCCTTGCACTTGCACCCTTCCAGCTTGCCCCAGGACCCTGTCTGTGGACGCTCTTACCACAGCACATCGAGGCATTTTCAAATGGACTTGCTTTTGTGTCTTTTGATGCTTTAAAAATCTCAACCTTCCTTAGTGTGGAGTTTATGCTAGACATTTATTGCTTTCATTTCTGACTTCCACATTTCATACCATAAGATATCAGTATTGTCCACAGATATATTATGACCTGGTGCCCGACTTAGTAAAGTTGCCACTGACCAGGGATGAAGGCAGGGCTTGTAGAAGTATGAAATTACACATTTGCACATAGCTGTTTTGCCTCACTTCACACTCACATGCCTGAAGACAGGCTCATTTTGTACTGCCCACTCCTTTCCTGCTTCCGCTGCCACGCCTTGCCAGAGGCTGCCCATCTCGGGCAGTGGCAGGCTCCAGACCACAGACACACCCCGAGTTCTCACTTGCTCTCCTTTGCCCTACACATCTAATTTGTGTTCATGCTGTGTTGCACTGACCTCTAAAATATTCCTGAAGTCATGGGATTTGAGACTCTGTCTTAAAACCAGGTGAGAGAGCACTGCCAAATCTCCATTTTTAGCTCTGAAATCACGGGAAAGGAGCGGAGAGCCCTGTACAAGTTTACTGTCAAATCTACACAAGGACTTGGATTAAAAAATAAATAAAATTTGAAGGAGATTTCGATGTTAGAAGACATTCCCCCCTATGTACTTGAGTAAAAGTTTATTTCATCATCTCTGGAAGCACTTGCTTTTTTCAAAACTCTGTCCTCAAGCAGTGGAATAGACTGTGGGGACAATTCTGTGTGTGGCGCCTGCAGGGTGGTCCGCGCCTGTTGGAAGAGTGAGGACGTGGACAGATGAGCAGAGATAGAGTGGTCCCGGTGAGAGGGTCCTGGACTCTGCTCTTGTCTCCTGTTTTTGCCGAACAGGAATCTTTTTCATTTTGTTTGGGTTTGTTTTTCTAAAAGCGAGATAAATGTCAAGTTTTAGAATCCACCTTTAATATTAATCATTACTAGGGAAACGCCATTGCATTCGTGCCTCAGGCTACTACTGAATGTGTTCTGCAGAAAGGCCAAGGGAGTGCCGTAGAAAGGGTCTGTAACTGAGATTCCGTGCTGCCGATTATGTGTTGATTGTGTGTTTAAAACGAAAGAAATGGATGTCAGGGGCATGTGGATTTCAGTCATATTCTTAATAGAAATACTAATGTTCGGAATTCTGTAAAGGTTCTTTAGATTTTTCTTATCTACTGATTGTCTTATGCTAATGTTAGCCACACTTAATAAAAATGACATCATAATATTGATCCTGAGCTTATTATCCCTTACCCATAGAAGAATAGAGTAGCAGAATATTAAGGTTGCAAACCTTCAAAGTACTAAGCAATGAAGGCCAATGATTTTTTTCTCAGTGAAGGTGATGATTGTTCTGGTGGTTTATTCTTGCAAGATAATTTTGTTCTGCCACACATTAAAAAAGTGAAAGAGAATCACTCCTTATTTTCTGTCTCCACCTTGCAGGGGAAGATGGTGAAAGGCATGGGAGGTGCTATGGACCTCGTGTCGAGTGCCAGAACCAGAGTGGTGGTCACCATGGAGCACTCTGCAAAGGTAACGTGTTCCGCTTTCGGGAACCCGCCGTGCGCAAAGTCCTGCTCACCAGCCCCGTGACCGTGGCTTTTCTTCGGCGTGTTCACGTCGATCGCATTTATATTTTGAGAAAAAGATTACAGATAAAGGCAGTTATGGATTATCTGTTAGTTCCATGGTTGTTTAACTTTGAGTGAAGCACCAATATCAGGGCATTCTGTGATTGCTTGCCTTGTATGCACATTAAAAGTAAAAGCTATAATGTCTTCAAAAGCAGTGAAAAGATGTCAAGGCAGATGGGTTGGTTTAGTTTTTCGAATGATTGCAGGGGTTGCTATCTGTGAACATGAAAAACAACACAATATAGGTTTTCTGTCAACAACAGTTACTTTCAAATGGACAATATGGCCTCTTGCCGAGGCGGAGTGCCATTTTGAGAAGGTGCTAGAAAACTGTAGGCTTGGTGAGAGCAATGGTCCTGATTGTGAAACGCATGATACTTTTATTTTAACGAACTGTCAAATGTTTATTGAGTGCCTGTTAACTGCTAGGCACTACTCGGGTTTGGCAGTGACCAAAAGTAGACAAAATCATTGACCTCATGGAGCTGGCATTGAGGATGATGGGGATGATGATGATGGTGAGGGTGGAAGCTGCCACTTACTGCGCTTACTGGGTGTCGGCAGCCCACTAAGCACTTCTGTCTGTGCATACAAGGACCTGAACTTGATCGTAGGTATCTTTCAGGGTTCCAGAAACAGCTTCCGACCAGTTGAGTAGCTCGCCTGAGGTCACGGAACCAGTGGACTGGGGTTTGCCCTGGGGCCTGGGACTCTGCAGAGCTACCCCTGCGACTTTCCTCCTCATTCCCAGCTCAGGGTCTGAACCAGCTGGGCCCCGCCACCTTCCTGACCTGAATCCATGGGCTTCTGATGATTTCGAAAGTTGCTATTGGCAACTTTTTCTTCACTTTCTATGTGCTTTGTCCATTCTCCTTTGAAATTCTTAGTTTTAAAGCAAAATCTACCTGTTCCCCACCTTGAGTGAGACCTGCTATTTTGAGTGGAAGTGGCAGTTGTTGGCCCTGTTGTCACTCAGTGATGTGGCCCGGTGGGAGGTCACAGATCACAGAGCTGGGAGGTTAGCATCTGACTTGCTCCCCACGGGGGTTCTGCACAGAGCGCTGTGTGCTGTGACACGGTCCTGTTGCAAAAACTGTGATAAATATGGAATTATTGTGGATTGTTTAGTAAACAGTGGAAAGTGAACAGTGGAACACAAATAAGGAACATTGGAAATGAAACCCACAGAGGTTACTTCTGAGAGACGCCTTACAAAAAGCATGCAGAGTGGCTCATTTCAGAGGCAACAGGATGCCAAGTATGCAAATGAAATCCAGCCCTTTTCTGCAACATTATGTCTGTTTGGACGGCACTCTTTCTGACTTTCCTTCTGCTGTTACTTTAATGTTGATGCATGGGCACTGAGGTTCGGCTCATTGCAGGTTATTTTGGTGCATTCGTTTTCAAAACATTAGGCCCGTGTTTAGCAAATTCTTTCTCTTTTTGTTTCCAATGTTCGCCCCCCCCTCCTCAGCTGGAAGTTTTGATGGAGGAAAAGAAGCGGCGCTTCAGATGTCTGATAAGCGATCCCTTATCAAAGCTTTTCTCGCAGAAGCAGGGCGTTTTTTTGTTGCTGTTTCTTTTTCTTCTCACAGTGGGGAAGTGGCAGTGAGTTGTGGACCAGAATTAAAGTTGGTCTGTGTTTTCCCTTCGCTACTTCCACTTGAATAAACTAGCAAAAAAAGTACATTTGTGATTAAAATAATACTAGCAATTTGTTCACACTTAATACTTGAAACCTGAGCAAGAGAGGTTTCTCTTCGGGCCAGCTCCACTTTCTGCCCGCGCTGCCAGTCTGTTCTGTTCACCTGCACGCGCTGTCGCTGGCCCTGCTCGAGGTGTCGGGGAGATGCACCTGCGTCTTTCCTGCATCATAGAGGCCGTGCAGCAGAGAGAGAAGAGACGGGCGGTTCCCTCCAGGTGGTGGTCTGCTCTGTTAGGCATGCTGGGTAACTTATGCCCAACGACTAAGGGGACAGCCTAGAGGGCAAATCCCTGGAGTCATATGAGACACGAGAGTGAAAAATTTCGCAGCAAAGGATTAAAGTCCGAGGAAAGAAATTTCTGAAGTTGCTGATTTTTTCTTTGTTTCTTTTTTAGTAAGTGGGTGGAGCTGTCAGCTGGTTTTCAGGTACAACCTTCTCCTTCCTGCATCTTAGGGAAACAGATGCAGGCTGCTTGTACATATTCCCTGGCCATTAAAAGCATGCTTCTTTTTGTTGTTGCTGTTTTAATCAAAGAGAACTCTTTCCTTGTGAGACTGTGCAGGCAGCCCGTGGCTGCCGGTATCGGAATCGTGGCTGCTCTGGAGTAACCCTCCGAATGGGTTCCCTGCCTTGCAGCCGCCTCTGGAGACGGGGCGGTGGGCCCCGGGGTCGCTCTGGCACTGCAGCACGATTGCCCTTTGTGCTTAGATGTCAGGGTTGCAGGCAAAGTTGCAAAGTAGGCAGAGGTATTGGTATCCAGCCACCTTCTTTCTTGAGCTTCTCCTCTTCTCTTGGCATGTCCTTCTTCTGCTCTCTAAAAACGGGAAGAAAACAAATGAAATGAGTCCAAGTTTGAGTCCTTACCCAGTTCAAGGTCCTGTACTTGCCATCACACTTACTGAATCTCATTAGCCTCTCAGTGACTCTGTGAAGTTGGGACAGAGGCAGGTAAGAAAGGTGCCTGGGTCCGTGGCAGAGGTAGGGGTCTTACTCAGTGTGGTCCAGCCTGTATCCATCACCTCTTGTCTGCCGCATCCTCACCAAAGCTACCTCTGCACCTGCGTCCCGCCCACACCTGCCCTTTACAGGAAGCTTTAGGTTTCAGAATTACCTCTTTTTCTCTTTTCATTTCCCTGGCTAAAGCTTTCCTTGCTTTGGTGAGATAGGTATCAGCAAGGTACTTAACACAGTCTGCAAATCTGATTGTGTTCGTTAGTACCCATCTCCCCTTCTTCCCTTCTGTATTAGAATCCTCCAAGTTTTGCCTGGGCACACACAGGCTGGCTCAATGACAGACTACAGTTCCCAGACTCCCTTGCATGTAGATGCATCCATGTGACCAAGTTTGGGCCAGTGACATTTGAGCCTTTGCAAGTGTGTCAGTTTTGAGCCAGGTCCTTAAAGTTAAAGCCAACTTCATTGGCCTTCCCTTGTTCCCCTCCTGGCTCTCTGCAGCAGTAGCATTGGCCCCAGTGTTGTGAACCGCAGGCTCACAGAGCTGCCCCACCAACCCAGCTCCCTGGGTGCCCTGTCCCCTGCTTTACGGGCTCCCGGAGGGTTCCTCATGACCCCACCCTGGGCTCTCTGCTCCTCTCACCCTCTGCACCTTCTTGGCTGCTATCTACGTTTCTGGCACCAACTCTTATTTTTCACTCTGGAATCCTTATTTTCACAGTGCAGTTCCACAGTGGAATTCTCTGATGTGTTCTAGAATTGTATGTGTTTCTTCCTTCTTTGACAACTTCACAACTGCACCTGGTTGTTCACACCCACCTCTATGAGAGCACATACACACGGGGAATCATTATCATTTCCCCCCAAAATCTTCCTTCTGCTTGGCCCAGCCACAGCAGGGAGGGTCTCCCAGCCCCCACCTGGTGCTGCCTGCCCCTGCCCCCACCCTGGGCACTGTGAATGCCACGCCCACAGCCCCCTGTGATCTGCACCCTCTGTGTTTAGGGTCCTGTAATCTGCTCTCCTTGTTCAGATTCTTGTCACATCTGCACAGATCCCTCTTGCCACGTCCCAAAGGTCCCCAAGCTGTCAGAATGACCCTCCTTCATGGCCATCAGGTGCCAGAGGGAGCAGCCGCCCACTGAAGCTGCCTGGAGGCCACAGCACCGAGTTCGTGCTAGCCTGCTGGCCTTTCGCCTGCAGCTCCCCAGCAGGCTACCTGCGCCCCAATTCCAGGGCGTCAGCTGAGCTGCAGTCTCCACAAATGCATCATGGTGTTTCCTGTGCTCAGGTTCCCTTTCCCTTGCGAACTGGCTCACTCCTGCCTCTACACAATCACGTGTAAGTGAGCCAGCTATTTTATGTCGGCTTGGTGCCTTCCATCTCTAGGTACTATGAGTGACCAAAGGAATGTGCTTTGATGCTTTGTCTTGAAATTTGGTAGGATTTCCTCCTATGAGCATGTCCATTTGCTTGTTTATGAAGGAGTGAGAGATTCATTGAGGACCCAGCAGCAGGCATCATAATCGGGTCTGAGGAAGTAAAAAATGGAAAGACCTGGTCCTTCCTCGAGGCAGCTCAGAGTCCCATGGGGACAGAGTCATCGAAATCAATACTTAAAACAGAAGAGTGTGTAAAGAGGAGTATGAAGAGCCGAGCACCCATTTCCTTTAGAGGGGAGCTTTGCACGGGAGGTAGCATTTGCGTGGAGAGCCGAAGGCTGGGCCAGCGTCAGGTCCTAGAGTGCTGCAGGTCGAGGGAACGGGCCCCGGGGTGCAGGAAGACATGTGTGTGGAGTGATGTTCACTGAGGTCCCTGTTGTCAAAGAGCAAACAGAGAAGAGTAGAGTTGGGTGGAAACACACACGCACACACAGTCTGCTTTCCATACAGTTGGTCAGAGTGATTGTTTAAAAAAATATAAATCAATCACATCACTTCTTCCTCATCTCAGAAACTCTCCATGGCTTTCCATCTCACTTAAATTCAAGTTCAAAGTCTTACCATTGTCTCTAAGGCCCTCCATGGTCTATCTGTTGACTCCAACCCTACTATCTGATTCTGTCTGCTACCATTCTCCCTCTTATCCTCTGAGCTCCAGCCATACTTTCTTCTTATGAGTTTCTGGAACATTCCAAACATCCTTCTTCCCTCAGGGCCTTTGCACTTGTTCTCCTCTGTGCCTGGGGTGCCCCTCCTCAGACTCCTACATGACCTGGGCTCCGTTCACGCAGGCCTCTGCTCAGAATACCAGAGGAGCTTTTCCTGGCTGTCCTGTGATACAAAACAGAAGTCCCCACTTCTGGTGCCCCTTCACCTCCCTTCTTCTCTAGGACGTAAGTTCCATAGGGGCAGGGGCTCTGTCTGTTCTAACAGCCGAAGAGAGTCATGCCCGATGCACGTGAGGACCCCGTGAACACCTGTTGGATCCCTCAGCTTTCCGAATAATGATGGCACTCAGAACATAAAGGGCACTTTTCACTTTTTCCAAGCAGTTACGTGTTCACTGCCTTTCTTCTATCATTCCCGCACTCATGTGAGGTAGGTCTAATTGTTTCCCTTTCCAAAGACAGGCACCGAATTCCATAGATGTTAAATATTCTGGGAAAAGGCACATGCAAAATCAAGGTGTAAACAAGCTGAGAATCCATGCCTTCTGCCTCAGGGTCTCCTTCTTCTCCTGCCAAACATCTCAGTCTGGCGAGCGCCCTGCCCACTAACAATGTCCAAGAAAGGGCTTTCTTCTCGGTGCTGCAGACTGGAAGCGTGTTCCTGAGAGTGCAGCCTTCAGAGCACAGAAGCGGAGAAATTCAGTCACAGTTGTCACCCATTGGAAACAAGCAACACTTGAGAACCTCTTTTAAAGAACATAAATGAGAGTTCTATTTCTAAAACAGGTTTGGATTTTATTTTTATTACAGTAGGATGTCTGGATCCTGAAGGGATAAAAAGGATCATAATTATATTGTCATGAAAAGTTGAGAATAAACCTTCGTGAGTAATATTTTTATTAAGCTTGGTCTGTGTCTGACAGTGAAGGTGTCATGTGGAGATCTTGAATGCTGTTTTACCTTGTCTTCGCTTTTTGGGGACCGGAGTTATAAAAAGTAAATGATGTTTATTAATCCTATTTATTTAGAACCAAATATGTTTCCAAAAGCCAATATAGATGAAACATTTTTTTTTTAATCTTTTCTGGGAAACATTTTTGAGATAATTTTCAGTAACATTGAAAAGTATTCCCAATAAATGAAGTACTCCTTTGTTAGGATAATTGATAATTAACATAGTTTCAGCTGATTTAATTTTTTTCCATTCATAAAAGCTTGTCCATATCTTATACTTTTTAAATATTTCGTGGCTGAATCTGGGAAAAATTTCATCTTTAAAAAATACAAATACCTTTTTATTTCTCCCTTAATGATGGAAATACCTGCAAAATCATGTTATACTAGGGGGGGAAAGCAGAACATAGTCCAAGAACCAATAAACCCCTTTAAAATGTCTTATGGAATTGAATTAAACTAATAACTTTACATTCCAAGACTGTGTGTGCACAGTTCCTAAAAGGAGCCGATGCTAAAAGAAGCTCTGGAGGCTACCACAGCAGTTCGTGAATGGACAGAGAGAATAATAATTCCTGTCTGTTCCTGGGCTCTGCCTTCCTTAGACCAGAGTTCCTCTCGTGCGGGCTTCAGAGGGAAAACAAAAGGCCATGACACCGACTTTTGTGTTACACAGATGAGAAATGTCTTCCTAGTCAAAGAGGCAAAGCCCCAAGGCTGTTTTCAGGGAGATGGCCCGCTGTGTCTGTCGTCGCGTTCCGCGAGTCTTCCCCTTGAGACTGTGCTGGAACCACAAGCTGTTATTACATCCACATTATAAAAGCCATTTATAACGGCAGCTGAGTCTTTCCAGTGAAGTCCTAGGTGGGTTTTGGAATCCCTATGGAACAGGGGTAAAGGCCCATAGGGCGAACTCAGGGTGAGTAACAGCACCCTCTTGTCCTTGCATTCTGTGGACCTTGCGTTTCCTTTCGCACATCCCATTGTTCTTTGCTGTGCGCCACATCATCACCGCAGTGACCTGACAGTTGTGTGGCTAGTAGCACAGCATTCCGATACTTTATACGTGGGGTGTGTGCGGAGGGAAGCTCTTTCATGGGGTTTCAGCCTTGAGGCCACGGGAAGGAGGGAGACTCGGGGCAGTAACAGGATTTTGGCAGCGCCCAAGGGAGACTGGTGGTAGGTTTTGTTGTGCCACCAGACAGAGCCCTGGATATTCTGTTGTCAAGTTCAGCTCTAGTTTTTCAGCAAATCAAGGCAAGCCTTGAAGCCTTAGGAGGGAGCCACAAGTGGCAGGATAACCATCATTCACTGACTCTCTCTTTACTTACAAATCTGCATCTTTCAGACTGCAGTCTGGAGGGGCCTGTGCTCCTCCCTTTGATCAGACCTTTATCTGTCTCTCCAAAGTCTTGTGAGCCCCTTTGCACACTCACTACTCCCTGTGCTTCTCCCAGCGAGCTCAGGGGCTAGGAGTGCACCGATATGGGTCTTAGGGCGAGGAGGTAGCCTCTGGTGGGCCCTACACTCAGTCACGTGGTATTTCACAGCTCCAGCTCTCTAGGAGCTTCTTGAATCGACATTGTAGTATTCAGAGAGCATTTTGGACCATGGTGGTTGTTTGCAGAGTGCTCCATGCATTGCAGCAGATGCCGGCATAACTGGTCTCAGCAATCAGGGAGCCCGGAGTCTAGCATTGAAGGGGATGAAGGAAGCGTGAACAGTCACAGCATGTGTGGGGGTGAAGGGAGTACTGGGGTGTCCCTGGGACATCGGAGAGGGGATGTTGGAGACAGTGTCTCCAGGCAAGATGACACCGGAGCCAAGTCCTGAAGAACAGGCAGGGTGTTGCCATTTGAATGTGAGGCGAAGGGGTCCATTGCAAATTATGTTTCGGGTAGCATGAAAAAAGGGTTAAAGACTCAGTCTCTTAAGGAGCAACCAACTTCTAGAACTTGCCTTCTCTGTAGTTCATCATTAGGGCAATCCCAAAGAAAGTGCCTCGGAGGGGAAATACATTGCAACCGCATTTAAGAAGCACCTAACAGGAAAGACGGGCATGAAGTGGGGTGTTACGTGAAGCAGCATGGGAAGGGCAGGCCGTGTTGCTGAAGCGAGTGAAATATGTTCAGAGCAGACATTGTTCTGTTGTGATCAAGGGACCTTGCTCTGCGGGATTGAGTTTTTGTGAGAGCGTGAAGCTTGTTGTAATGATAACAAGGGCGTTTGTTATCGTGTAACCAGAATTGTCTTTTTCTGAAGAGTGTAGGCCCTGGACTTCATGCAGATATCTAAAGAATAAAATTGAGATCAGCATGAAGCAAATAATAGAGAGTCCTAAGGCCTTGAGTCACTTAAACATGAGAGGGTGAGTTTTTAGGGCTGGCATCAGGCCTGTCAGCCCTGAAGGGGGAGAAAGAGGAAAAAGCTGGAGGAGCAGGTGGAGGGAAGAGACGTAGCTCCTCACCAAGGTTATGATGAAGCTCAAGGCTGGGGCGCATTGAAGTCAGGAGCCCTCGGCAACTGTAACGCTGCCCTTCACAGCCACTTCTTTGTGGGGAAAGCAGCACAGTGATCCAGCGAGCAGGAACCCACTAGCCCTGGACGTTTGCACGTGGCTTTGACCCCTCCTCGAGTACTGCGCTGCCCCAACAGGTCATTCCATTCCTACGGTGACCAGGTCGGGAATGCAAGGCAGTCGTAGAGAAAACTGCAGCACCAAGAATTTAAGGGACCCAATGACTGTGAAATGGCCGAGTTAAGAAAAACTGGATCTTTGGCCTTCTCATATATGGTGTTCTTTGCTACCACACTACACCGTGTCTCTTTTTTAGGATTTATTTTTAAATGCTAAAATCTCAGTATTTGTGAATCTCCTCTGTGAATCTTTAATCTGTGCAGCCGCTCAGCTGGGTGCAGGGTCCAGCCCCGCCTGGTTGGAAGAGAGCGCCGGAGTGGGAGTGGGTCGTACCCCAGCTTCACGGCTAGCTGGTGTTGAATATTGAAGCTGCGACATTCTGTAGTCTTTCCGCGTTTCGTTCTCTCTCTCCCCTGGGGCTCTGTGTGTCTTGGAGCCAACCATGAGCGGAGTCATCTAGCTCCGTTGTTCTCACTGCAGGACTACACGTGGTGCCAGTTTCATAGGCCCGCCTTGTGGTCTGCCCACCCATGTGATGCAGTTTCATTGGTTTTGTGGGTCCAGGAATTGTATTTAGGTCAACTTTACACAGGAACTTAAGAGCTGGTAGGTTGTAGATGTGTTCAATGTAAGCTGTAGAAGCAGTCCTAGCTGACATTTATTGAGCACTTACTGAGTGCTGGACACTTGCATCTTGTCGAGCCTGACAAGAACCCTGTGTGGATGGAGCGGCACAGGAGCCTTCCACGGCGAGCGTGGAGCAGAGTCAGGCTTTGCTCGTAGGTCCTTTGGCTGCAGCCTGCACTGTGCACCGGAGGCTGTAGTGTTTACATGGAAGGCCTCTGTCGGTGGGGCACCATTAACTCTGTCCACTGAAATTCACGATTCCTCTGAAAGCCAGGTTGGTTGTTTATTAACACCCAAGGGGCTGCTTTCACACCATATGTAGCTGTTGCTCAGGTAATGAAAGGTAAGAGCTCCCTGAAGAGAACGTCCTTCAAAGGCTCACAGATTGTTCACTTTGTTGGCGGACAGACCAGGAAATCATTGCGATGTGCCTTATTTCAGTTACATTAAATGTAAGGAGATCTGGCGACTGTAGAAGTTTGAATAGTCATTAATTTCAGTCTTTAATTAAGCTTCTATGACACTTGCACACTTCCTTTGAAATCTGGAAAGGAAAAGAGATAATTAAAAATGAAGTGAAAATGAGGTTTTATTTCTACAGCTATAAATTTTCTTATACAGTAAGATCCAGAAGCATATAACTTGTTATTAAAGGTATAATGTCTAACCACTTAATGTGTACTTAGCACTAGTTTTGACTAAATTAAAGTAATAGAGTTTATCTTTTTTTGAGATCTACCCATGATTCCCAGTAGACTTCCCATTTCCATCTCATTCATTCAGAAAATAGTGACTTCCTTCTGTGCCATGCCCTGGGTTTAGTACACAAAAACCTTTTAATTACTGGTGTGTTGGTGAGTTGGCAAGTTAGCACAAGGAGTAAATTCCTCCCAGGTAAGCCCAGTTATCTGAAATCCCTGGCTTCTGGATGACATATACTTGGTCTGAGTGGTTTCGAGACCAATGTGAACCAGGTGGCAGGTGCATGTCGTAGCCGGTGAGTGCTGAGAAGGCTCAAGATGATGATGACATCATGTGTGATGCTTTTAGATCCAGAAAGGAAGCAATCAAAGCACTTTGCCATTTTTAGTAGAACATCTAGAATGCAGTAGGTTAGCCATCAGCCTTGAGAGAAATACTAATTTAGGCTCCTGGTGCTTGAGACTTAGAAAGGGGCTTCATGTCATCAGGAGAAGATGATCTGAAGACCAGATCCTCAGAACTCATGTC
Source organism: Macrotus californicus (assembly GCA_007922815.1). Classification (NCBI taxonomy): domain Eukaryota; kingdom Metazoa; phylum Chordata; class Mammalia; order Chiroptera; family Phyllostomidae; genus Macrotus; species Macrotus californicus. The sequence goes on from VMDR010001064.1 coordinate 14,132, forward strand.
TCCACTGCACCTCGGGGGTGGGGAATGGGGGTAGGGGGCTAATGCCTCAAAGCCTGCTTTCCACAGAGTCCTTTTATTTTGTGGTTGAAGAAAGGGTACTGTGGCTAAAGGAAATTTGGAAAGCGTGTGAATTTAGGCCAGTGAACAAAAGGAGGCTCAGGTTCCAGGAAAAGCCAAGAGCTGTATCAGAAAGTGACTGCAGTCATGCTTTACTGCACTGCCTGGCCCGGCAGTGAGCAGCTGACATGGCCACTCGGTCCGTGAGGTGGAAACTCTGGTCGTGGACTTGCGTGCAGGCTGCGACCGCTCTGCTGGAGGCTGGGGGTGCTGGAGGCAGTCCTGCGGGGGAGTCGAGCCTCCATGGCTCAGTGAGAAGTTGGTAGGTAACATCTGCAATTGACTGACCAAGAAAAAGCCATATGGATGGCCAACTTCATACTTTAAAATACAGAGGGAGGAAGACAATGTACCGATGTATCAAAAAAAATTAAAATTGATTCCTACTGAGAGCAGATCTAAGGGTACTGAGGGAGGTAAGGACTGCTATATTCTGTAGATGCGTTAATTTTTTAACATAAATTTTTAAAGGAATATAATACGTTTGTATTTCGTGTATGCTTCCTACCTACCCTGGGTAAATAATAACTCATGTTTGTCAAGAAGCCTATTCCCTGGAGGAGAAAAATAAGGAAGGTACAAAAAGTGAAATTTCTCATTCCGTGACATACAGAGCGAGGCTTGAGAGATCACATTTATGGCAGGGTGTTTCCCAGACACATCACTTATGCCTTTGGCTATTCACTTGGCGTTCTCTCTAAATCATGTCAGGACAGAGGCTGCCCCCAGAGAGAGTAAAAGCATGAATGTGCAAAGCCTCTGAACCAGCCGAGACTTGGGAGACAGTTTCTCTGATAGTTCCTATTTGTCCTGTAGTTATGTCAAGTCTAAGTAAAAATTGGTCCCTAATCTCCCTTTTTAATGTTTCTTTTTTAAAACAGGGAAATGCACATAAAATCATGGAGAAATGTACATTGCCATTAACTGGGAAACAATGTGTCAACCGCATCATCACTGAAAAGGTAAAGTGCCTTTCCCTCTTTTTATTTCCTCTAATGTCTACCACTACCTTTTTTATTTATAAGCGTTTTTAGGATTTTTTTTTGTTACCTTCTGTAAATGTATTACATTGGTAGTCGTAGGATAAGTTTAATAGTAAAATCTGTGGATAGACCGAACAGGAAGATTCATCAATTTAACGTTTCAAAGTGTAGAATTCATGATGTGCACCCCCCGGAAATACACACAGGCACGCAGAACTGAGCTGGTGTCCTTGGTCATTCTGACAGTGTGATGTAGGCAACGGTTCTGTGGTCGTTATGCTTGGGCTGTTCAGCAGATGATGTATACAAAGTCAAGCATGCATTTATTATTTCTACCTTCTTTGTTTTCCCCAATCCCAAGTACAAGTTGTTGGATTTTAGTTTAGGAAACTCAGAAGAAGTTAGATTGTACTCATTTGGGTGCAGATTGCAGGGCAGAGCACACAGTGAACCAGGGACTGTTGTCTATGGTTCTCGCCTGCCTCCAGCCCACTTGTGTAGAGTGGACTTGGGTGGCTGGCCACATTTATTTCTTCTTAGACAGAAAGCCTTGGCCAGTGGCACATGGGAGGCTGCTCTGACCGGAGAGAAGCCTCGGGGTAGCCGTCTGCCACCTTCTTTCTGGCCCAGAGTTGAAGTGAGGGTATAGGAAAGGCGTAGTTCTCCTAAGTGAGCGAGGAGGGGGTCAGCTTCTTGAGTCAGCGTCTTGATGAAACCACCAAACAGAACTCTCTGTATCAGGTCTTGTTGGCTGGTTGATTTTTCTGGTAATGATGCTGCTCCTTTGCCAAGAGGCCAACAGCATCTCTTTGCATTAATCTGGTCGCTCACCCTCATGGAAGTGGTGACCAGCGCCCCAAGCAGCCCTCGGAAGTAGCCTAGGAGGTCATCATACTCCACAGAGGCCACATTTTAAGGGCTCTTCTGTCCTAAATGGTGCCTTTCCCCATGACTTTCTACGTGGAATTCCACAAAGACGACTCAGCGAGGAGAGCAAGTAGATAAAAGGGTGATCTCAGGATTGCGTCCCCAAGTCTCACCATTCCTGGAACTACTCCAAAACTGTGGGCAGCACTTGTTTGCAGGGACCCACTAGAGTGGACCCTTGGATAGCACAAGTTTGAGCTGCACGGGTCCATTTAGACACAGATTTTTCTCAGTAAATACTGTAAATGTATTTTCTCTCCCTTGTGATTTTCTTAACATTTTTCTCTAGCTTACTTTATTTCAGGAATACGGTATGTGATAGATATAACATACAAAATATGTATTCATCGACTGTCTATGCTATTGGTAATCTTCTGGTCAACGATAAGCAATTAGTTAAGTTTTGGGGAGTCAAAAGCTCACACAGATTTTTGGCTGTGTGGGGGTCAGTGCCTCAAACTCCTGTGTTGTTCAGGGGTCAGCTGTACTTTGAAGATAGAGACAAAGCTGTCCTTGGTCCTGTTTCTTTAATAACATAATCTGGCAGGGCTTTACCAGTAATTCCAGCCACACTGTCCCCCATCTTCCTCTTCTCCCAATAGGCCCTCTCCCTCTCCCTGTCCACACGTACCATGCCCCTGTGCTCCTCAGTTCAGGGCTTCTGCCTACAGCACCCCCCACTGCACTCCGCCCCCTCCAGCCTTCCCCACCCACGAAGCCCAGTGCAGTTTCTGTCCTGATCACAAAGAGGTTTCTGACCATCTCAGCTCTCATCATTTCATCCCCAGAGCGAGCGATCCATCATTCATTTTGGCACTTAACCTAATAACCTACATCTTCTTATGGCATGACTCACATTGTTATTTAATGTTTGTGCCATTTAGAAACTTTTATACCCTCTTTCTCCATCCACACGGTTGCTTTATTTGTTCCTTCATCACTGAGTATTCTGTGAGAACCTTCTCGGAACTAGACTGTGCCCAACATTGGCTGCAAAAAGGTGGAGGGGCGGTCCCACCACCAAGGAGCAGGTTCAGGAGGGGCAGAGAGTGAGCATCCCGCAGCAGCAGTTGGAGTGACAGACGAGATAAAGGCCGTGGGAGCGATGTGAGCTGATGCCGAGTGAGGATCAGGAACATGGGGGAGGGCTGCCCAACAGCGTGGGGAGCGTGTTCGAGAAAGTTGGGTGCTCTCAAAGAGCAGCTTTCCACGTGTGTTGTAAGGTATTTTACAGTGGGTACCCCCCTCCTCCAGTTTTAGTTTCTCACTTCCTGCCGTAACATGGCCCCCACTTCAGCCACACTGAGGGCCCCCACCTTGTCCTTCTTTGCATACCCTGTCTCTCAGAATGCTCTCCCCACCCCATCCATCTGGCTGATGGTTGCTCATCTTGATGTCTCAGCTATAAATTTCTTTCTCCCGCAAGTCTTCCCTGTTCCCCCACCCCAAGTCTTCTGGGTGCTTCACTGAACCCTAGGACTCACTGTAACTTAGCACGGACCTCTGAGCTCTGTCACCAGCCTCCTCTGTGTTCATTCAACACTCTGTGTGGTTCTTGCACGGTCTCAGCCAGTGCTCGCTGAAGAATGTACTATGCTTTTCCTGATGAGGACTGGTAGAGTGAGTGATGCATCTGAGAGATAAGTAGGAGTTTTGTAAGTGAGAAAAAGATCAAAGAAGCTCTTCCAGGCCACACAGGTATTAAGAAAGCACAATGCGCTCGGGGCCAGGTGAGTAGAACAGCGTGGAGGGAAGGTGTGGCCAGGTTCAGAAGGCTGACATTGAGAAGACTTCAAAAGACGCCCGACTGGAACGGGATGTGAATGCCCTGCTCGGAAATTTGGGTTGTACCTGGGAGGCTCTCCGTGATTTTCAGTGGCTGGAGACACAGTGCGATTTAGAAAGAACACTGTAGCTTTAAGTAAGAGAAGAAGAGATGAGACAGAGTCCAGTTACAAGTCCCCTTCCGTGATCTGGGCCAGAAAGGTCAAGATCCTGAAGCCTGGGCCAGAAACAGCTCAAAAGGGATTTACTGTGAACTCCATCCACCCGACTCGCTGAAGAATGGGACGTGGATGTAACCGCAGAGGTGATTCCTGCGTTTTCTGGCTGGAGGTGTGGCGGCCTGCTGTAGCCCTAGGGAAGTTGAGACTGTAGGAGGAGAAGGTGGAACCCCGGGGGGCAGGGAAAGATGAGGCCCCGTTCGGACATTCTCCAGTGGGTAGTCCTGAGTAACTTCGTGTCCTGAACATCCAGGCAGATGGGCCTGGCCAAGAGTTGTAGATGTGCACCTGGAGCTCAGAAGAGAAATTGCTTTCGGAACAAAGTTGGGGAATTCATCGGCACGTGGGGATAAGCGGAGCCTTAACTGTAGATGACATTGTAGCAAAACTGAGTTACGTGAAAGGCAAGACTGGTGTGGAACTTTGGGAACCTCAGAGAAAGCAGCGGGCATGTTTCCTCCTGTGCTCTGTACACAGCAGGCGCTCGATAAATGTTTGCTGAGGGAGTAAGGGACAGCGCACTGCCACTAAGACAGTGAATGGGGACAGTCCTGCCACAGCAGATATGGGACTAGAACTCCTGTTCAGTTTCAAGGATCAGTCCATCAATTTGCCGTTTGAAGGAGGCCCTGCGGATGTTATGACCCTGATCTCCGAGTGTCCTGGCTGCTGGGCTGAGGTAGTGAGAGGGCCCTTCTTCACCAGCACCCAGGCGTGGTTAACTGCTTTGTCACCTTTTGGGGTGGTAATAAAATAATTTATTCATATGCAGAACAAATAGAGCAGTTGCAATGTTATCTGGTAGTTGAACAATTTATTGTATAGCTTTTAGGTTTTCATTTCCATTTTAATCAAGTTTTTGCTCCCACTTTATACCACTAGATCAGAATCTTCGTAAATATTTCAGAAGTAAAGAACAGAAACTTGGCTTTCCAATACATGACCTTGAGAGCTAATTAGGAATGGATGAAGATTTTAATAAAAGTTTCTTTAAAAGCGGTAACTCAGTTCACCATGAAGTTTATCCCCCTCACCACTGAAACCACGTGACACCACCGTTATCTCCTCACCGAATCTCTCCCCAGCCCGTTCGAAATAACACAATCTGGAGACTTTATTTCTCTAATTTGTTCCATTTTGATAAATTTCATGATACAGAGAAGAGCATATCAGTATGAACAGCGTTCCAAACACTTTTCCTGCGAAGAAAAAGGATTGATTTAAACAAAATTTTAATTGTCAATTTGGAATTAAATAACCTCATGCAGCATGCAGACATTCCTAAGTGACCATTTTTTTCCTTCTCCAAATAAATATTTCTGCTGATAAAAAGGTTTTGTTAGAAACATAAAAATGTATAAACAAAGAGCAAGTTTGTGGACATATTTCCTCCTAATTTAAACCATCTTTTCCAGCAAAATCAACTAAGTTATCTGTGAATTCATCAAATAGAGAATGTAAGTGAGTCACTGGGGAGAAATAGCAATTAACTGGAGATGATAAGCATCCAGGGGCTTTGATTGGGGCTCACACACAGATGACAATAAGTTAAGCTATTCAGGAGAAAGAACATTCCTGTACTGGGCCTCTGTCCCAGGCAGACGCCAGGTGCAGAGAATGTGATTGTCATTATATTTGTCCTGGGTAATGACCTGGGGAAGCAGAGGGGTTCTTTGTTTATTTTTGGTTTTGCTTTTTTGATATCCTTCTTCAGATGCGAAAATGTCTTCACTAAAGATAGCAAAGCTCTAAGCTAGGGTTCTTCCCTCTGTAAGTTGTGTGTTCCTGTTAGCCTCCTACCCAGGAATGTGTTTAAAAACAACAGTTGAGGGTTTGACGTCCAAGCTGGCTGAAAATAAAGATTTTAAGCCTCAAATGATATTGTTGTTGAATGCAAGGTCAGTCCTCTCCTGTAGGAGAGGAACAATCTGGGCAGCTTCACCCTAACATCTGAGGAGGCGGAAACTAACCCTGAAAACCGAGAGAGGAAATGCCCGTTAAGTGGGGTCGGGAACCGGGGACCAGCCTTTGGGGTCCCAGGGGAGCAGTCTGGGCTCTGATGCCTAGAGCCTCCCATCAATAGACAGTCTGCCTTGGGACAGGTGAGCCTCCTGCCTCTGGAAGTTTCTAAGCAGAACTGTCGTGACCATTTCAGAAGAAAGTTTTGAAGACTTCTTAGGTGGGAAGTTACATTAAGTGACTTTGTGGGTCTCTTCTACTCCAGGTGTCATAGAACTAAATGTGGCAGCATGTGCTCCAAATCGGGTACGACAGCCTGAGTCTACCTGCAGAGGTCAGGTTGGACCAACTGGCACCACCGTCACCTTGTGTTACCTACCAGCATGCTGTGAGGGAATGTTTAGGGAGGGTTAGCCTTCTCTCGCCCTGGACGGAGGCACCTTTATTGATTTGCTTTCTAGAGGGAGCTCCTCTTGCTATGTACCCTCTTGGAACTATGTGTCTTCACAGGACTTATGGGGGAAGTTTTAATATTTACAGTGTACCTGGGGGAGGGGTCTCTGGGGGCCGGGGCAGCTCTTGAGTTGCTTGTAGCCACTTCAGAGCCCCGGCTTTTGTTTTCTGGACCTCTTTGCCCAGCAGCACTGACCAGCTTTCCCCATCACCCTTGTGCTTTCGCCTTCCAAGAGTCTCTTCCCTCCTTACTTTCCTTTATTCTTTCCCTCTTCAGATCATGTTGACCAGAATGATTAGACCCAATCAGAGTAAAGTTAAGTTAAAAGAAAACTGGTTAGCCCTGACTCATGTGGCTTGCGTGGAGCATCACCCCACAAACCGAAGGGTCGCCGGTTCTATTCCCAGCTGGGGCACATGCTTGGGTTGCGGGTTCAGTCCCTGGTCGGGGTGTGTACGAGAGGCAACCGATTGATGTTTTTCTTACACATTCATATTGCCCGCCCTCCTCCTCTTTCTAAAGACAAAATCTTAGAACAAAACTGGTTATAACGTAGCGAGTGCCACACAGGGCCACCACCCGTTTACTCTCGGGCGTCCACAGTGCTCCCCAGCTAATTGCCATTGACGTAGCTGGCATCTGTTTCTCACCCAAGTGGGATAGTTACGGTCAACATTTCCTTCACGGCTGATTTTCAGAGTCTTTTGTCCTGGGTCTGATCTTTCCTTTAAGAACTGGAGAGCTTGTTTCTGTTTCATGCTATGAAGTGATGACGGTGATAGCACTTGTCATCGTCACGTTCTTGACTCCTACAGGCTGTGTTTGACGTGGACAGCAAGAAAGGGCTGACTCTGGTTGAACTCTGGGAAGGCCTGACAGTGGACGACATAAAGAAGAGCACAGGGTGTGATTTTGCGGTAAGTGCCTCTGTGAACAAATCCAGCACTTGTCCTGCATCACCGGCTCGACGAATGGGTGTTTACGGGATGCGAACCATTCATTTGGAGCCATTTTTGGAGCTGACCTCTGCAGAGACCAGCCCTGGGAGGGAGGGGCCTCCAGATGAGAGCAGAGGGGAGTGGGGACAGGCGTTCACTCAGGGGCCAGGGTCTGGCTCAGGAGTCAGGAGCAGGAAGGGGCAGAACCGCAGGAGCGGCTGGAAACGGAAGGTAAAGCGAGCTTGAACTCAAAGCCGCTCTGTCAAGCTCCTTGGCAACACTCCGTTCCTGGGTCACGTATCAGCCGTAGCTACACTTGATTAACTGTAAAATGTGAGCTGCTCACAGAGACTTGGTACTTCCTTATTTTTAAACCTGTCTGTGGCTTATGCATTTCTCTTTGATTAGCTTCTATGCCTAACTGTCCCATCTGTTTATGTTATCGGAATGCTGGGCCTCTGACACCACCAGATGACAGTCACAAAATAGGAGTAGCCTACATCTAAGAAAAGCTTAGTGCATAGAAACTCTGACTTACAAAAGCAGATAACTACATCCATTTAAGGACTCTCCAAATCCCTTTTTAAACAGAGAATAACTGTAATATACAGGATCTGGCAGAAGTCACACCTGCTTGAGTGTGGTTGGTAGGGTAATAATATGGGTGTAATAATTTATAGTTTTAATTTGAACATTTCACCTAAAATGTCATATGGTGCGCTTGAGTGTGATATTGTTGTGTTACAGAATTACATGCTTGTGATTTTGTAATAAAAGATTTTGTAATAAAAAGGGGCATTATTTGTGCTGGAACTGCCCTTTAGTATTAAGCGCTTCTCTGTAAACCACTGATCACCTGCCTAATGGGGGCTGAGAGGACGTCTCAGTCCATTCGACGTTAATCAAAAATAAAGGTGAAACGTCCCTGAAGAAAGTGAAGGAAAAGAATTTGCTTCTCACATACATTTTTTTGAGAACAGATCTACTAGTTAAAATGAAATATATTTGTAATAATGGGAACCGTTGCAGCTGCACATCCTGGAGAAAGTAATTTAACAAAACTTATTTGATAAAGCACGCACATATTTCATACATTTCTTCCTTAGGTGCTCTATGCTTGGCCAGTACCTATCAGTGCGTAACAAATTCCTGTAAAAACAATTTTGCTGCATAATTAATTATCCACATATAACTGCTTCTGGTACTGTATGAAGGTCTTTGTCTATTAACCTTTTCTGAATTTCTCTTTGGAGAAAAGACGTCTGCTAGCAATACCTCACACAAAGTGCACATCTTTAATTACTTTTTCCATAACTTAAGGGGGTAAAAATCGGATTTGCCTCTACGTTAACTATTTAGAATTCCTTACTCTCGTGATAAAAGAAAACAATTCTTACTTAATCAACTTTTCTTCACTTTTTTCCCCTGTGTGGGTGAGTTAACCTCTTCTGCAACAGGCAGCGTATTTGAGATCCACAGAATGTTCAATTTTCTGCTGCCAAAGAGAATATACAAAGGAAGACCCTCCTTGTTTTCTGTTTCTTTTTTAGTCATGTTGGTAAATCAGGAGTGAAAAATAATAGGTTTTTACTGTGTTGCTTTGTTATCGTTTTTAAATGCGAGTTTCCACGTCTTGATCCATTGAAAACATTGACTGTCTGGAGGGTCCCTCCCATTACACTGTCACCCCTCCTTTCCTGGCATTGACATGTAACGTCGTTTCCTGCAGCCGAGGCTGTCGAGGTGAGATGTTAATCTATACGTCAGGGTTGTCGTGGAAGTGAAAAGGTGCAGCGTTGGCTGAACCACGACCCTCAAAAGGAGGAGCTTTGGAGGATCCGATGATCGGTGGCATCTGTTTGGACGCGGACAGATGGCATCATTGCAGCGGATGGGTCTCTGTGAGCCCAGGGACTGGGGTGCTCTGACTAACACAGTGTTCTGCTCGCTCGCTGGGTTGTCAGCGAGATACACTTAATGTTAAGAGTACATTGAGCGCCACATTTCTCTATCTGGTATTTCAGAAGGTATTCTGTGTTATGATTCACAAGCTACTCTGTGTGGTGGTGACAGCATAGGTGGCATTTACTCCATGTGTGACTGTAGAAAAGTTACTCAAGACTTCTGCTTGGGAAAACGCCTGCTTAGCTTCACTGTATAACTGAAAGTGAATATTCTAGAAGAGAATATGCAGGTTGTTGTATAATAAAGAAAAAAGGTAAAAACCTAGATCAAAGCAATTGTGAAAATGTGATGGTAAAAGTCCCTTACACCTGTAAATGTGGGCAAGTGAATGGCCACATATACAGAATGTAGCTGCAAGCTGATTGAGAAAATACTGAGAATTTCAAAGAAAAAGAAAAATATGACAGCATCAGATAATAGGACATGACAAAATTGTGGTTTCTGGGTACTAAAAAATAATCGTTATAATGAAATATTTGGGCATTTAACAAAAAAGAGTTACTACGGCTTTGCTATGTACCATAGGGCGGTTAGCAGCCATGGAAAATGTGGGAGGAAATTGTGACCTTTACTTGTCACTGGAAACAGCTTCTTAGGAAATTTGTGAAAGACAAATAAATGTGTGGTGAGTCACATTCGTGATACTGTGTCAGCTGAAAGGGAGATTTTTCTTTTCGGTTGGTAGGACAGTCTTTCTAGGGTCATATATTGAATATGTCTGGGATTCCAGAGGAGGCTGTGGAGATTTTGTCATAGAAATGCAAACATCGGAATATATTTCTGGAACCTTCTCCATACTCCCAAAATACTATTCTGGGCAAGAGTAGTTCACAGCAAGAGAAGCCAGCTTGTAACGGACAGAGAGCTTGTTCCATGTGATCGCTCCTCTTCCCAATACAGTTGTTACAAAGAAAGGGACTTTCCTCTGTTTCTCGGGGGTTGAGTTCTGAGTCTATTGACAGCGATGAAGGAGGAGCCGGGCAGGGAGAGGTAGAAACATCACTGTTGTGATCAAGGCTGGGATGGGGGGTGTGGCTTAGGTAGACAGCTGCAGCAGGCTTTCCAGATGTGAACTCTGGAGGTGGACGAGACCTCAGCCTTGGCAAACCACGGGCTTTCTCCACAGAGGTGAGCCTTTACTTTCGAGCGTCTTTCCCCATGGCTGAGAGCGAGACAGTCCGTGCTCCCTACAGAAGGCCGTGAGAGCTCAATAAAACAGAACAAACTGGCACAGTCACAACTCCCAAGGGTCTTGGTCTTATTCTCCAGGCAGAAATACACCTAAAACCACCAGTGGCAAAACATTAAGAACATGGCTTATTTTTATGTTTGCAATGGAATCTGAAAGAAGCCAGCTGCAGACATTCTTTGCCAAGTTGAATAAATTTATACTCTCAATAACTATTTAGGAACTGGCATCATACCAGAATTAAACAATATGCTCTTGGGATTTCAGTGGATGACCGGGAAGACAAATCATTGGCTTATCTTCTACACTTAAATCCCATAGTCTTATGCTTAGCCTGTAGATCACCTTGGCAGGGTAGTCTGCTTCCGTTTGCATGAGTTCTCAGTGTTGATGAGAATGTAAGAGAACAATGAAAAATGGTGCTTCAGTAGATGTTGCTCATTAAAAAATACAGGGGCTGATTCAGTCTATGTCAGGCTCCATCTTCTGATAAAACTCAGTTTCCACATCGAGGATATAAATGATATCAAGAGCTCAAAATAGGGCCAACAGGACAAGAAAAGGGATCAGGTGTTTAATTTAGGAAAGTAAGGTGTCATTTCCTTTTACATTTTCTTTATTTTTTAAAAAAAGATTTTATTTATTTACTTTTAGAGAGAGGGAACAGGAGAGAAAGAGGGAGAGAAACACTGATCAGTTGTCTCTCATGTTGCCCCCTACTGGGAACCTGGCCGGAAACCCAGGCACGTGCCCTGACTGGGAAACCAATCGGGAGACCTTTCAGTTCACGGGCGGGCGCATAATCCACTGAGCCACACCAGCCAGGGCAGGTGTCATTTCCTTTTAAAGGAAATTCTATAAAGACTCCATTAGAAATGATCTGTTCTCAAAAAAGCAAAGTTTTATTTCATTAAATTATTTCCACAGATGCTCTGTTGTTTAAAGAAGAAAATGGATTGTTTATGAGACACACTTTCTAAATACTGAGCTCATATGTCTTCTGTTCTTTTTGAGAGAGTTGAAGTTCTGAGCTGAGACTTTTGCCTTTTTATTATACGTCTACTATTTTGTCTATTATTCTACATCTGTTCTTGGCACTGGGAAGTCTGAGCGAGCTCTCGTTTATTTTCAGCTCTATACCAATCCATTTTATTCATCTGTCATTCTTTTAGTGGGAACATAGAAAAGGGGATATTAACTCCTGACATTGTGAAGAGTTAATACAGACAAAATTTATTAATGACCTAAAAAATATTTTTAACACTGACCACCTCTGTTAGAAACCTTTCTTCTGTTCTTTGAAGCTTATCTAACCCACTTTCATCCTTCGTTCATTTATTTATTCATTCGTTTAACAAACTATTAACTGTTTATTCTGGAAGACAAAATGCTAGTGTCAGCTGACGGTTGATGGTTATTGGCCCCAGTTCAACACCAACAGGTACCCTCAACTTGGGGTGTGATGAAGAAGGAAACTATTCAGTGCAAAACAGCTCAACTGTGATACTGCAGGGCTCTGAGGTAGCCCAAGGGCCAGGCTGCCCTGGAGCCAGGCCCCTTTCCAGCTAGACATCTCTGCTCTGCTCTTCTCGTTGTCGGTCTGCTTTGTGTTGTGCTGCTCTGCTCTGCTCCATTCTGTGCCGTCTGCCCTGGCCTGCACTGGTCTCCTCCACTCTGCTCTGGCAAGACATCTCCAGTGTTTCAGCTCAACCACCGAAACCCAGTCTTCGGTGCAAAGGGAAAGTGCGCTCCCAGAGCCAGACAGGAGCCAGCTTTTATATGGACAGAAGACCCTGTTCCTGGTCCCTGATTGTCACGGTCCCATCCGGCAGGACTGCGTGTTGTTGTGGAATGCTTGTCCTATATCCCCGGACAAGTGACGAACAAATTCATACGGACTAAAGGAATCCGCTGGAGAAAAAGGGATGTCGAGCCACTCTCTAAGTGAGAGAGTGCTAGCTTGGTCCCTCTCTCAGTAAGAGAAAGAGGGCCTGTGGGAGAGAGAGGGAGAGAGAGAGTGAGGGCGAGAGTGGGAGAGAGGCCCAGAGCAGGCCAGAGAGTGAGAGAGAGGGCCAGCCTGGGTGGCCACTGTCTCTGAGTGAGAGAGGGGGCCAGGGAGAGGATGAGAGAGTGTGAGAGAGGCCCAGAGTGGGCCAGGGAGAGGGTGAGAGAGAGCCGGCCTGCGTGGCTACTCTCAGAGAGAGAGAGAAACGCCCGGACCCCTTGCCTGGACAGGCTTTTATTGACACTCTAGGTACATTACATCCAGGATGGTTCTCATTAACTATGCACAGGTTCGCTTTAGGTGGTTACTATAACAAAAGAAAGAATGTTGCTAATCCCTTTAAGGTAAAGGTCATTTGCAAATTTAAAGGGAAAAGAGGTTGAACTGGTTACACTCAAACTTGAGAGGTTTAGCATAGATTTTGGGAAGTTACTTTAAAGATATGCAGTAAACATTTGTTTCCTCAATTCAGGGTGAGGGAGTTTTTAGCAAGAGCAAGTCTCAAAGCGGCCTAGGTACAATGCAGGCCTGATTCCCCACGGGAGACCTGCTCACGGATGTTCTCTGTATGCCATGCGCATCTGTCTGCGTTCAGAACCAGAGCTGAGCCACTAGATCACATCACACATGGATAGGTTCCCTATACCTGATTGGTCTGTCCTCATGCAAATGAAGACTCCAAATCATTGCAGTTTCATTGGTCCAGAAGACATTGTCTTGATTGGCCAGAATAGAGCCACTCAGGTTGGTTGAAGCTGCACAGCTCGGATTGGGTGGAGAAAGCCTCAGTCCTACTGGTTGAAATAGGGCTCTAGGAACTCCTTTAGAAAGGCTGGCTCAGATGGCAGGAACACAGAGCGGGCAGGTAGTGCAGGCAGGGCAGTGCAGAGGTAGGTAGTTCAGTGCACGCTGCGCCCTGAAGTGCAGTTTGTGCGAGAGGCTCCTGTGTAGAAATGGCTACTAGGCTCTGGGTTTTTTTATTTGTTTTTGTTTTGAGCCCAGTGAGCCACCAGGAGCCCTTCTGGGTTGGCATCTTTCTCAGATCTACACTAGTTAGGCCCACTTGAATTGCCATATCTTTGAAGGGCTCAGAAAATCACCTGAACTTAAATATTTTTTACTGAGCATTCCATGGCGACTGTTACTTAGTAGGACTTGGTGGTTACTTGCCAGATTGAGTGAAGAAATCTATGTCTGGCATTACACCTTGAAAGATCCGTGAAAAGGAAGACAAACCCCTTACATTTAGGTGTCTTCTTCCACCATTAGCGGTTGACCTGTGCTTATGTTTCCGTGTTCCGAGACCCCTAGGAATGCATTTGCTGATCCATACATTGAACATGATCATAGCCAACATTCAGTATTTTTAATGCTGTTACCTCCTTTTTGTAATAACTTAGAATCTTTTTACTGCCTTTATAGCATTTCCATTCTGATTATGAAATTTTTATAAAACTTTGTCATTGACCGTGCATCTCTTCCTTGATACAGAGTGGGGCAAAGTAGGTTTGCCGCTGTGACTATGCAAAGGCAGAGCTTGTTCTTGTATTAGTGTTTGTTATTTTCCGGATGAACGTCCGTAAACCTAATTTGGCCCCACCTCGTATGTATGTATCCAGTTAACCTAAAGACACTAAGTGTCTCTTAACAAGGCTGAATTGACTGGACCTGTTTTGAGGAATGTGAGACATGCGCCTCCTTAATGTCTGTCGTGAGTAAGGTCTCAGAGGCATTAATCCCAGAGCTCAAGGACCTGTTCATCAGAGAGCTTGCTTGTGTGGCCCTTTGTCTCCCTCTGCTCCTGCTCCACCTCCTTATTTCCATCTTAATGATCCTTAATTTAGGAACTACCATGGAAGAACATTAAGAACTACTAAATACAGGACATGTAAGCAGGAAAGGAGTTCTCCGTCTTGGTTCAGAATGGAAGAAAATGAGGAAATGCCGGGTGATGTTCATGGGAAGGCTGTTTGTTGCCTGTGTCCTTCATGTTTGGAAATCGAGAGGAAAGAGGCTTATACCATGAGGTTTTTCATAATTCGGTTATTTTTCTCTCTCTTACCAGGTTTCACCAAAGCTCCAGCCAATGCAGCAGATCACAGCCTGAACTGTGGAGTAAACGTCTGTCCCAGGCAGTGTGCTTTTCGTTTTAACCAGATAGGATTTCATGGAAAGGTCATCAGTAATCATATTTGTATATGGAACAAATAGTTTTTGACTCGATTTTTTAGCATTTTACACTTTATGCAGCCTGTTCTCTCAAGCGTGCTATGACATTTTACTGAAAAAAAGAAAAAAACATGATTATCTTATTTGTTTTATAAGTGCTAAGAAGGATGTCTTTACAACTGGTGCTCACATTGGATTTTCTCCGTCTTCTGTGGTACCTACGCTGAGTTGTGTGCACTTTGTATCACGACGGGCCCATAGGAAGAGCTCCATTGGCGTACTTCCCCTCCAAATGAAGTGATGCAGAAAGAATGAGGAGAAAAGTGACCCCCCGGGGATGCTAGTCCTGAAAGACAGCTCTGTGGGAATTTTGATCAGGAGAAGCGCTGTTTTCCCTTCGGCCTCCTCTGACTTTCCTTTTGGAGCCTCTGGCTGTCTGCTTGCATTGTTGTCCTAGAGCACCTCCCTTCCTCCTACCCTTTCTGTCACTAAACAGACACCTACGAAGGAAGCGGGGACATCGCTGCGTGGGAGGAGGTGACTGGTTCGCAGGAAAGACTAACAGCGCGGGGCCTGTTGGTGCTGACACCCTACCGAAGGTTGCCTTTGCTAACCCACCCACCACCTGTGCTTTGCCGGGTCCTCGTGGGCCTGGTCAGGGTCCTCACTTTGAGTCAGTGCAGTATTCCTGTATACCCAGATGGTCCTTCTGAGCCTTTCTCTGTGTTACCGAGGACCAGTGGGCCACTTGAACAATACCTGCTCTTAAGCCAAGAGGGGTGTGGGATAATTTATCACGACTCCATAGTCACAGTGAACACACAAGGGTTTGTTTTTCTCTTTTTTTAAATTCTTTTCAAGCTTCTTATTTGTGGTCAGAAAAGTTTCTAAATATTGAACGCCCTTTTCTGCAGAACAATGTTCTTTCTTCTGCCCAGGCTACTTCCTTGAACAAAGTACTTTTAATTCAACTCTGTCCAAATATGGTACATAAGGATGAGCAAACCCAGGACTTGAAGAGTGGCGAGCACATTTTCATTGGTAGAAAGGGAACATTGTGGATTCGGTTTTGTAAGGAACTTCTCAGAGGTATCCTCCATCCCAAACATTTCCCTGGGGGTGACCAAGCATCCTGGGCATCAAATGGGCGAAAAGCCCAGGCACCCTGAAGATAGGCCAGGCCTAGCAGAGTGTAGTGCCATCCCCGGCACCAGGTGCAGGAACGTATGCGTGTGTTCCGGTGATGGTTGTCATCAAAACTCACCGTCTCTTCAGATACAGCTACCATGTGTCATGCAAGGTACCAGAGCGAGGAGAGAGGCTTTTTGTTTTTTGAGAACACTCCATATATAAAAATAGTCTGTTCCACGGGCTTCGGGTTGAAAGCATACTCTCCCAGTCTGATAAAATGGACTCTTGTTAGAATTTGTGGGGTCTAGAGAATGATACATAGCTATGCCAGTTATAATTGGGAAAAACGTATGTTACTGATGGTTGCTATATTTGTAAACTTGCTTATTATTCCAGCCTGTTACTTTAAGATAATATATTTCTAAGAATGCTCCCAGCTTTGGCAAAACCTAAGTAGATGGCTTTATATTCTTGATTAAAGAGTACCATGGATAAATAAGAAATGCAATAAATACTCCAGATTGCTGCAGATTGGTGTGATTGTCCTTTTCCTCATTGGGAGCGCTATGACTGCACGTGGAAATAATGCCACAGAAATTAGTAGAATGGCCAGCAAACAAAAGCCAGCACACTTTCCTGCTGCTAATCAAGTTGCTGCTTTTCTTCAAAAAAAAAAAAAAGACATTGTCCTTCATGAAAGAACAAACGAAATGTTTATCTAAGTGAATTCAGCACTTTACTCCTTATCAGAGCTAATCCTTTGTCTATAAAAATTGATTATCCCAGGCTTCATGTGTTAATGTATTTTTTGCTTTTCTCTAACATTTCTTTGAGGTACACATCCAAGCTAGTTTCCTGGTAATGTGTTGAGTTTGCTTGCATTTGGAGCTGGCTCTCGTGCTGGTCTGCTCAGCATCTGGTTTATCCCCCTGGTAAGAGACTCTTCCCCGGCCAAGGATTGAGTGTGTGCCCAGAATGTGCCATTTTTGGTAGCTCTCCTCTGTCCACAGTGCTTATCCCCACAGACATATGACCCAGGATGTGCCGATTGGGTTGTTTCTCCCACGTATAAAAACAGAAAATGAGAGAAGCCGATTTTCCTATTCCTTCCTGGTCCCTGAGCCATTAGTATGTGCCTCTGATCCTGACACCCCTGCCCCCATCCCTGCACCTGATTCCAGCGCACACTGTACCAGTGAGCTCCAGTGCGAGGGAAAGAGGCTGAAACACAAAGTCTCTGAGCTGCAGGGAGGGAGCATCCTAGTTCTGGATGTGCCTACGACCAACCTCCCTCCAGCTGAGCTGTACGTGAGCCTGCACATTGTCCCCGAGCTGGGTCTTTGTCACTTAACAGAGTGTGAACTCAACTTTTGTAATTCTCGAGTCTCAGGAAGGATCTGGTCTTTCACAGAAGTTAGGCAGAATATGAGCAAAGCTGCTTTTACCTGGGTCCAGAGAACACAGTAAGACCATTTGTGGGTGGGTGATAAGGTGGTGCATAGAGGCTCTCTTCCAGTTTCAGTGTGGTGAGCACAACTCTGAAAATCATTCCCGTGGGAGAATAGGCAGAGGTTCACTCAGTGGATGGGTTTCTTTCCACTAACCCCCCTTTCCTCACAGGGTATGGTTTTGAGTTTCTTACATTTATTTTCAGATTCTCCTGCTTTAAAATGGGGAGTGTATACTGTTTTCTACAATGGTTTTCTAAGATGTAGTTAATGTATCTGGTTACAAAATACTGGTAGATCTTTTTTAAAATGCCGTGCCATAGTATTGCCTTGGGCCAGAGTTGTCCATCGTTCCTGTCTTTTCATTTTGCAATGTCTCCACTGGCTTCCCACCTAAGACCATAGTGAGTATCAAAGTGAGTTTGAGCATAAATATCAGTAAATGTGATGTATCCTGAATGTACGTCTCTGTGACATATACCTGAAGTCTCCTGGTTCCATAAATGTCATTTGCATCTGACTAAAGACATCGGAAGACACCGCCTTCTGTGGGCCACACAGCAAGTCCTATGAGAGTAGTAACCTACACTGATCCAGGTAACTAACTGATAAAACAGTTCATTTCCTCAAAGCCACAGTCAAACGCAAAAGATACTTGGTGGTGGAAGTTAAATATGTTTGATTATCATGGTCATTATTACCTTTGATGGGTGCTACTCTGGATCGTTTTCTTGGGAATGGCCGCAGGCAGCTGCCCTGACTTTTGTAGCATGGCCCACAGCGGGTCCATAGGAAACACTCTTCTTGCCACAGAAACGTGCTATACCGGCTGCCCCATGTAGTCATTTGTGTGCACTGTGCTCATTTGTAGGCATTCTGTTTCTTACCCTTTTAATTTTCAAGAGGAAATTTGGGAATGGGAGATAGCATCTTCCACTTTGCCCTCTTGGAGTTAAAGTGCCCGATACCTCTCTTTAACTTTTCTCAGAAATTCTTCTTTCCTGTTTTTTTTTTTTTATTATTTTTGTAAGCTCTTTATTGTTGACACTATTACAGGTGTGCCCATTGTCCCCCTTTGCTCCCCTGCACCCAGGCCCTGCCCCCACCCTTGGCCTTCACCACATTCCTTTAATCTTCAATTCCCAGCACTTCTGTGTGCTCAGTGTAAGATTTTAGGAGTTGTCTAACTCGTTCTCGACCAGATAGTTCAGAATTATGCATAGTGGCCTCACTTTAGAATGCAGGGTGCAGTGTTTGTGTGTTGTAGCATCTCCTGTTAGTATAACAACTCCATGATTTGCTCATGGTAGGTTCCAAATATGTTTGTTGAGTCAGTTCAGTAGTTGAAACATGATACTGGCTGGGTCTGAGAATTTCCCTCAGCTACACAACAGGTAGGACCTTTGAGGAGGAGCAAGGAAAGCAAAAAGAAAGAAGCAAGAGGTGGGGTCTGGAGGCTGCAGCTAAGGAATAAGGAGATCTGCACTGATTGTTTAGCCTTTTGTGATTTACAAAACCTCTAAAATGTGCTAGGTGTCTTATTCCTTTCCCGCAGTAGCCTGCCGGGGAGACGTTATTATTGCCATTAAAATGAACTTCATTGGTCTGAGAGAAGTAATGTCCAATTCTTTAATCAGATTAGCCTTTCAGGAGTAACGTTGGGTTTTGCCAGGGCAGTTGAGAATAGAACTGGATTCGGTGCTCTCTGGTAAGCTGTAATACAGAGTCCCAAACCTGTAAAACCTAACGGGACGAGTCTTGAAGTTGGGTTCCTGTCTACATAGCTCTTGCGCACAACCTAATTTATTAGGAAATGGGTATTTGTCAAAATAAAAAGGCTGATGGTGCCCACCAGGCAGAATGTCCCTGCGGAAGACTTGCAGTTACTGGCTTTGCTCAGCTGAGAGGCCCCATGTCATGGGCCACAGGGAAGCGTACTCAACTGACAAGCAGGAGAGGCCGATGGACATGCCGTCTTTGTGAACGAACACCTTTCTGCAGTTTGGTTTCACTGGCGTAAGCTTTACCTGTGTTCCAAGTCAGAGCTGGGGCTCAGACTCGTTATTTTGACCCTGGAGGTAAGGCTGATATCGATAACCTCCAGATGCATGTTATCGGTGACATGGAGAGGGCACCACTCAATGAGGTCTAGTGCCATCCCTTCGCCAGAGGACACTGGGTCCGAGGAAAGAAGAAAACTGGCCCCAGGGTTGGAGCCTGTGGAGGTGGGTGTAGGGGCGGGAAGGCATTATGGCTAACAAGACATGTAACGGATAAGAATATTTAACTGCTACTTTTGTATTTCTGTGAATATAAGACCACCGATAATAATTTATTTATTATAGTAAGAACATTTAAAATGAGATTTATGCTCTTAATAAATACAGTATTGTGACCTAGAAGTGCAATGTAATATAGCAGATTTCTACAACCTGCTCTTGTATAACTGGAATTTTTGTCCCATGGAACAGCAACTCCTCATTTCCCCTGCCCGCAGCCCCTAGGAACCACCATTCGACTCCCTTGTCTCCGTGAGTTGGGCTATTTTCAGTAGCTCATGTCAATGAAATCTCTCTGTATGTGTCCTTCTGTGACAGGCTTCTTTCACTTAGTAGACTGTCCTCTAGGTCCATCCTTGTTGGCATATATGGCAGGATTTTCTTCTTTTTTATGGCTGAAAGTATGCTTATATGTGTGTGCCAGATTTTCTTTATCCATTTATCCATTGATAGACATTTAGGTTGTGTCTATAGTTTGTATATTGTGAATAATATTTTTTTCAATGGCATCTGCACCATTTTGCTTTCCCACCAACCCAACAGTGTACAAGGGTGCCAGTTTATTCCCATCCTTGTCAACACTTTTTTTTTTCAAGATTTTATTTATTTCTAGAGCTGGGAAGGGAGGGAGAAAGAGAGGGAGAAAAGCATCAATGTGTGGTTTCCTCTCATGCGCCCCTAACTGGGGACCTCGCCCACAACCCAGGCTTGTGTCCTGACTGGGACTTGAACTGGTGACCCTCTGGTTCACAGGCTGGCACTCAATCCACTGAGCCACACCAGCTGGGGCTTTTTTTTTTTTTATAATAGCTATCCTAATAGGTGTGAGGTGATACTTCATTGTGGATTTGATTTGCATTTTCTTGATAGTGATAATGAACACCCTTTCATATACCTCTTGGCCATTCATATCTTTTCTTCAGGGAACTGTACGATTCAAGTTCTTGGCCCATTTTTAAATTGGGTTATTTAAGTTTCGCTGTCGAGTTGTGGGAGTTCCACGTATTTATATACATTGGCTTTTCTTGCCTGTGCTTTTGGTATCCTGTCCAAAAATTTATTGTCGAGAAGACC
Organism: Macrotus californicus; assembly: GCA_007922815.1. NCBI lineage: Eukaryota > Metazoa > Chordata > Mammalia > Chiroptera > Phyllostomidae > Macrotus > Macrotus californicus. Next base: position 34,773 of record VMDR010001064.1, read on the forward strand.
AATGTGCTGAAGCTTTTCTCCTTGTTTTCATCTAGGAGTTTTATAGATTTAGGCTGTATGTGTAAATCATTAATCCATTTGCGTTATTTTTATGTATGGTGTAAGATAAGGGTCTACTTTCATTCTTTGGCACGCAGATACCCAGTTTTCCCATCATTTGTTGAGGAGACTTTTCTTTCCCCATCGTGTATTCTTGGCAGTCCTGTTGAAGATGCATTGACTGTATACGTGTGGGTTTACTTCTGGGCTCTCTGTTCTATTTCATTGGGCTGTATGTCCGAAAACACCATCAGTTTTAAAATGCACTTTTCTTTGCTTTTTTATGACTTACAAGTTTTATTGTATACATATTAAGGTTTCTTAGACTTTCCTTCAATCTCAGGTGAGTTTGTATAGTATTCCCTTTTTGTATTTAAAACAAAAATGTCAGTAATAGATGTTTTATTCAGCTGACAGAGGTCAAAAGCAGTTAATAGCCCAAGGAAATCTACCTGTCTTAAAGTTGGTGCATTTACAATCCAGGTGCTTCCCAATGACAAGAGGATTCAAGCTGTCCAAGGGACAGGTTGGGGTGGGGGCCAGGTCGGATGAGTGGGCGGGAGCAGAGGTGCCTGCCTCCCCTGGAAGAGCAGGGTGGCCACAGTGGAAGGAGCCAAGACCATCCTATGTGGGCTACACGCTCCTTCAGAGCTGAGAAAATGGGGCAATTGTTCACTGTAGAATCGATGAACAGGAGGAGGTCCTCTAAGGCCTCTCTGAATTGGCATAATGTCTGAATGAAGAATATTCTGAAGAAACATTGTTGTAAGTTTCAAGTATGTACAGAAGTGGCTGCATAGAAGAAGACCCGTTGGACCCTGCTGTGGGATAGGACAGAGGTAATAATTATAGTAGTGTGTATGTGAACTGCTCTTTAAAGCTGTTTGTCCAAGCAGTCCAGGTGCTTATCATATAATCTTTCCATCAACATTTGCCTTCCAGTGCTGTCTCGACATCCTCCTGTCTTTCTCCCCCTACTCCTATCCTCTGTATATACACAATTTCTATCTTTGGGATACACAAGTTTACCTCAAAGGTGAAAATTTACATAAACAAATTTTCTGGAAGACCAAAGGATTTGCAAAGGCATTTCTATTATGTTAGTATCAAACTCAGCATGAGATTGTCAGAGAGAGAACAATGCCATTTGGGGTGGGTGTTGCTCTGGGGTTCATGTTTGTGCCCCTCCCCCATTTGTTGAAACCCGAGTCCCTGTTGTCATGGGATTTAGAGGTGGGGCTTTCTTGGATGAGGCCAGGAGGATGGAGCTGCTGTGATGAAATTAGTACCAGTATAAGAACCTCTCTTTCTCTCTGCCATGTGAGGGTATAGCAAGGAGGCCATCTACAAATGAAGGAAGGGGCCTTCACCAGATACTGAATTTGTCTGCCCCTTGACCTTGGACTTCCCAGCCTCCAGAACTGTGAGAAATACATGTTTCATGTTTAAGCCGCCCAGTCAGTTGTATTTGTTACAGCAGCTTGAACTGACTAAGGCGAATGTGACAAACTTGCAGAAAGATCAAGAAGACAGGAAACAATGAAACAGAATAAAACTATGGAGAAAGAATAACATACACGGAATATTTAACTTGCAGGGGAGAAGTTGAAGAAATTATTTAATAACTTAAAAACCTGCTATATATGAAGGCCAAATATGAAATATAATATGAAAATAGAGGCATTTATTTTTTACTTTTTAAAATTATTTTATTGTTGTTCAATTACAGTTGTCTGCATTTTCCCTCCACCACTCCCCCCTACCCCAGCCAATACCACCCTCCCTCCCTTGCTTCCACCTCTGAGACATTTACTGAAGAGATACAAGAAACATTGCACATAGGACAATGACGCCTCAGACCCCTTTAAAGTAGGTACCTTGGGACTTCACACAGTTCTCCTATGATTTGTCTCCAGTTATGATCTTCTTGAGGAAATCTGGTTCATTGGCAGTGGTTTGAATCAAGTCATTAGCAGCTGCAGCCGGGGATGTTCCTTTTGCTCTGGTAGCAGAAGCCACAGAATGAATTTTACCACAACACGTTTCATGACAAGATCTTGTATCAAAATCTCGGACACAGTAGATTTTGGGATACCTGGATCAGCCTCTAGTTCTTGCACTTGCCGGTTGCCAATCTTTGCTGGTTGCAGCCCGTACACATTCAACATTCTCACGTGTTCTACCAATTGCAGGCCTTCCAGAACGTGGAGCATTTTCGACAGATTCTCAACCATATTTGAAGTGTTTGTGCCACACTTACCTGTGCTGTACTCATTGCACCATCCTCGAAAGACTTTTGAATCATCCAAATAGTTTCTGTGGAGGAATGTTCAAGCTTAACAGATAATTTGATGCAAAATCGTTGCTGTACTTGCTCAGTCATTTGAATGTGATGGCCACACAGTGCGTATGCTCACTCAATGATGTCTACCACCCCCACTGACTAGTACAGTGAAGTCGTCATTGTTCACACTGCACAGTCCAGTCCACTCTCCTTGGCTTCTGGGTTACACCAATGTCATGCAAACCATTCTCATTATATTAACAGTGACTGGACTTTTTCCGGACACACCTTGTATATCTAATAAGAGTGCCCTAGGTTTAAAAGCAAAGAAGAAAGTGAGGGTAAGATATAATTTAGACAGCATTAACTGAAAATGAGATTGTAAAGAACAGGAATTGACCTACCTACCTATTCATTCATTCATTCATTGGTAGGAGTTGAGGAAAGGGGAGGGACAGGAGAAGTATTGTGTGATTGATTTTCAGGCACTCTCGAAAATAAAATCTATTATTCCTGAAAGCTGATATTCAAGGAAATTGCTATTGGCTTAGTCATCTGGATTCTCTGCAGATTTATCAACTTTCTCATCCCAAGAAATCTATTAGCGTATGCTTGGTTAACTAGTTGCTCAGTAAAGTTTTAGTAAAAGAGTGAATAAAGTGTGGATGAATTAATGAACTGTAGTACAGTGGCACAAGATCATATTCATACAAAATTCAGTTTTTCCTTTTAAATTTATAACTACAAATAATAACATCAAACAAAACTGGTTTGGTGATATGCAAGCAATCATTTAGGCGCTCTCTCTCTCTCTCTCTCTCCCCCTCCCTTCCTCCCCCCCCTTTCTCCCCTGTCAGGGTCCAATTAGGAGACAGAAACTACAGATAAGTCAAACAGGAAAAGCTTGATATAAAGAATTACTCATTATAGTGGGATTGGAGTGATGAGGAATTAGAAAGAAAACAAGAGAACTTGAAGTAACATACAGATAGTGCTAAAAGGATCAGCCGTACGCTTAGTGCAGAGACAAAGCATCCACGGAAGAGGCCTCCAGGCCTGGGATGCAGACTGTGGGGAGTACCCAGCTGGGGCTTGCTGGATCACAGAGAAGTCACTGTGGTGCCTGGCCAGCAAAGCTTGCTGAAAACCTGCCTCTGAGGTGCCAGAGGATGCTGTCCCCAGGGGGAGGAACCATGCTTCAATAGTAGTTACAAAGCCACCTGACAAGAAGCCAGGGAGGCTGTCACAGGGTGGTGTCTCAGGTGCGCTGTGCACTGCAAGGCCATCCGAGGGAGTTCTGGGGGAGCTGCTGGCACTGGGCCCCCGCCATCACCGCACACTGCAGGGGCCAGGACCTGCAGAAGCCGAGCGTGCTGCGGTTTCTGGATGCTGTGGAAGCCGTGTGTGCGGCTGGGACCAGACGGGGGAGAGACCGTGAGCTGCAGCATCCTTACGAGTGAGCACCACCAGGCCAGGAGGAGAAACTTCTCCCTCCATGTCTCTCCAGCACCTTCTACTGACAAAGCTTAGCATCCCCCCAAGGGGGCCATGGCCCATTTGCAGGGCCATCTCCCTTATAATGGAGCAGGCAGGGAAGTGTGGGCTTGGAGCCGAAAGGACTAAATTAATAGCTGACCTGAGCACCTGCTATGAGCCAGCTTTGTGCTCAGTGCTGAGGATGTAGAGTGGAGACAAATAGCTCTGAATCAAATAACACACTTAAGAGGAAACATGATTGTGCTAAGATTTTTTTATATGAAGGAAAGTATGTAAACCATGAGGGACTGTTCAGAGGTTCTCGACATTAGATATCATACTTGCCTTTGTCCACGTTTTTAAAGTAGGCCACAGGTTGTTCAATAAAATGGGTAACACGTTTAGGAAAAAGAGGCCTAAATGACAACAATCAAAAACTAGCTGGAAAACAAAACACAAAACAATGGGGAAATCAAGTAATTTATGATTTGTTCTGATCGGCACAAAATCAGAAGGAATTCTGCCGTGAGCATTGCCATACTCCTTGTCAGGACCAGGCGGAGGACAACAATCAACCATCTCTTAGGCGTGGTTTGAGAAAATCTGAAGCTTCAGTGAGATCGGGCTATTGAAAGACATGAAATAGAGCAATCCTGGTCGGAGCAAGGGGCGCACCGCTCCGTGGCTGCTGCCATCTTTTCATAGAAGTTTCCCTGTGGAAAGATACTGCACAGGTGCACCCAGGCCTGATGGGGTTGATGGAAATACTGCAGTGACTCAGGACACGCAGCAGGGAGACTCGCGGACCGAGCCAGCTGTGTTTGGAGAAAAAGAAGCCCTGTGACCTGACCTCCTTGTCATCTGTAGGATCCTAGAGAAGCAGAATGGCTTCAAGGTCATCTGAGCTGATGGCAGAACAGGATGTGTTTACGAAAGTTAACTCAGGCATGGACGGAAAAGTCATTTCTTATGGTGGAAGGCAAAAATTGAAGGCTTCAAGTCAGAAAAACAACTGACCTGTAGAGTTGATCTGTGTGTTTATCTTATACAGCTCTCTTTTTAAATCATGGGATAGCTCTCATTGTATTAAGACTGTAGCACTAAAGGTCATTCTGTCCACATGTGCGGTGGCCTCTAGACCAGCAAAAGAGTAATTCTGTTAAAAATAATTCAGTAAACATTCTAAGAAGTATACCTGCCTAATAGATCATGTTCTGCAAGCACTGATTTTTTTCAATAATGTAAAAGGAAGTATTTTTGAACCTTTGCTCCACAATCAATTTGTGTCTTCCAGCTTAGACAATTTCATGACTTGACCTTGTCAAGAAAGGTATTAATTCCACCCTGGGTGCTGTGGCTCAGTGGATTGAGGGCCAGCCTGCGTACCAAAGGGTCACCGGTTTGATTCCCAGTCAGGGCACATGCCTGGGTTGTGGGTCAGGTTCCCAGTTGGGGGCACATGAGAGGCAACCACACATTGATGTTTCTCTCCCTCTCTTTTTTCCTCCCTGCCCCTCTCTCAAAAAACAAATAAATAAAAAATCCTTAAAAATGGTATTCATTCATAAGTAGAGTTATATGATATAGGGATTTCTTAAAAATATTCTGGCTAATAATAATAACAAAAGTTGAGAAAGATCGATGAAAATTTTGGGAAAACTTTGGTAATCATTGAAGCTGAGGGCTGTGGGCACATGAAGGTCCACTATACTATTCACTTTAGTGTATGTTTGAAATGTCCACATTAAAAAGTTGTCAGAGGAAGTTTATAAATGCAATATCCATTTCAGCATCTTTACAATAACCACAGTTCTGAGTAGGGAGATTGAGTAAAGGTCTGCTGGATTTTGGATGAGAAATTTAGTCAAGATGAACTGGAGTCTCAAAGGATGAGAGTATAGGAAAGCAGACTTTAAAAATCAAGTTGTTTTTTATTTCTTCCAATCAGTAACAATGTAAATCTCAGCATTAAATAGAAGAACTCAAACAAGGGCAAAAAGTATGAGAAAACAATTGATGTCATTAGCCATGAGGGAAATGCAAATGAAAACCCGCAATGAAATATCACCGCACACCTGCCTGAGGGACTGCAGTAAAGCACAGCGACCACACCAAGTGCTGGGTGTGTGGAAAATTGCTAAACATCCTTCATTGCTGCTGGGAATGAAAAATGGTAGAGCCGCTCTGGGGAACAGTTGGGCAGTCTTTGTTTAATTTTTAAAAACTAAACATGCAGTGATCATATGGCCTAGCAAATACACTACTGGGCATATATCCCAGAAAAATCAAAACTTGTATTTATACAAAACCTGTACACAAATGTCTGTGGTAGTTTTATTAAAGAAGCCAAAACCTGGAAGCTGGCCTTGGTATTCTTCAGTGGGTGAATGGTGAACCAAACTGTGGTACGTCCAAGATGTGGGAGACTACTCAGCACTAAAAAGGGATGAACTGTTGTGACACGTGACAGCTAAGACGAATCTCTAGGAAATTATGCTGAGTGGGAAAAGCCAGTACCAAGAGATTGTACACGATATGATTTCACTTGTGTCACTTTTGAAATGACAAGATCTGAGGAATGGAGAGCAGATTAGTGGTTACCAGGGGTTGGGGACCTGGGAGGCAGAGGGGATGGCAGGTGGGTGTGGTCATAACAGAATCTCACATGGGACCCTTGGGGTGCTGGGACCTTTTGTGCCTTAACTGGTGATTGTGGGCACATGTACTTACGTGTGCGATGAAAGTGTACATACACATACATACACATACACAAATGAGTACAAGGAAAGCTGGAGAAATATGAACAAGACTGGTGGATTGTATGGATGCCATTAGCCTGGTTGCGATGTAACATAGTTTAAAATGTTTCCTATTTTTCAGTTACAGTTGGCATGCGATATTATATCAGTTTCAGCTGTACAATATAACTTGTGCAGTGATCATCACTCAGATAAGTCTAGTACCCATCCGACAAGTTCCTTTGGAAGATAGTTTTGCAAGATGATACCATTAGAGGAAAACAGGTCCTGGGAAATTGGACATCTCGCTGTTACATACTTCTTCTAACTGAGTGAGAACATGCAATTATCTCAATAAAAATGTTGGTGAAAATAATATGTGCAAAAATAACTAAAAGTTCAAAGACTGACCTTTTTATCTTCTCCAAACCATGGTGGATATTCTTGGTGACTTTTTCTCACCTGGAATTTAAAAAAAGTTGTAATCTGTCCATCAATAATAGGAAGTAGTTGTTTGCTTTGTTTTACCTAGAAATTCCACCCACTCACTAGTTGGATGTCTCTGAACAAATTTCTTAGTCACAGTGGCTCTGTTTTCTAATAGGTAAAGGGATATAGTATATTCCTCACAGGGCTGTTGTTCTATTAAAAATATATCTTAAGTACCTGATACATAGTAGTACACTTAAACAGTCTCCTTCATCTTGGAGATATTTTCTCATTTGCAGATGTTTTAGGATCCCTGGCTTTATACTTTTACTCTCTCTTTCATCTTTGGGGCTTTTCTTGTGTGTCTGTGTGTCCCCTTGAACTAAAAAATATTTATGTAAAGTAAGATCTCCAGTTAAAAAAATAATAACTCAAGGAGGAAGCTTAAAACTAATGGCCAAAAAGAGGTATTGGATTATTTGTGGTTTGCAATGGTCTACCCTCTTCCTGACCAAGCGCAGCACATGGGTCAAGAATTACTGACATCGAAATTAATGGCAGTTTAAAAATGCTGAACACTCAGGCCATTAAAGATAAATATAAATTCTCCTGGTGGTCTTTCATCCATTCTCATTCCTCACCAAGGACACCTGTCGGTTTAAAAATGTAAAGTACTCAGTGAGAGGTCGTTTGAGCCTTGTAATGAGAAATGTCGCAAAACCAGCATTGCGCCATCAGCAATTATGTGTATTTCCAGATCCGTCTACTTCTATGAAGCAGACAATGAGCAATTTTTAAGGTAAAAGGAGAACAATTACTCTTAAAATGCAAGCAGGGAACTTTCCACTTCCGGAAATGATGGCGTAGGTTGCTAAAGATAAAACTAACCACAGAAAGCAACCAGGAAAATTAGATTAAAAACCCACCCCACCCCACCTCCACCACCACCACACAAAAAATTGTCCGCATCTGCGTGGTTGCTTTTATCCTCATCCTCTAAGCAGTGCTCTTTGTCTGTGGGTGTCACCCCCTAAGTGACATAGGGAGCTCCTCCCACCCTGCCCTCCTCTTCTCAGCATTCTCTGTGGTGGGCACCAAGAGGGGCCCTCTTTCCCATCAAACTCCACAGGGAATGCTGCGTAGTCCTCTGGCCCCCTCACTCTGAGGCCCCTCTGTCACACTATCTGCCCCAGGAAGGACCTTGGTCCCCCACAAGGAGAGATCTGGAGTGTGGCTGCATTTCATATGTCCTCAGAGTTGGTTGGAGAGACCTGGAGAGCTCAGCATGTGGCTGGAACACTGATGGTGGCTGGTAGGCAATAAGACCCTTCCGTATCCCTACGAGGAAAAAAAATCCAAAAAAAGAAAACAACCCCAAAATGCAGCTGCAATTTTTGGAGGCAAAAAAAACAGAAGGAGGTTCATCTTATATTCTTAAGCTTGACAGTCCATGGCAGTTTTCCCCTTGAGGTATTTGCTAATTTATAATAGTTGTGGAGGCAAAACACTGGGAGAGTAAATATAAAGTGACAGCTAAGAGTCTGAAAGGCTTAGAAGAGCTTTAAGTGCCGTATGAATTTAGAGAGACAAAAATTAGAAATCAGGGCTGGCGGAAGAGGAAGAAGGGTCCTAGTAAACACTGTAGAGATCCAGTTAGTTCTTCAGACGGGCTGCACCTGGGAAGTAAGGGTGGACCAGACATAGACAAGTCTTCGTAAAGATGAAAAACCATCTCCAAAACACACCAGTCCCTGAGTGAAAGGAGATGATCTATCCAAAATCTGACTGCTCAGCAGAGAGAAAACAGTAACTGCTCTCAAGAGGACCTCAGAGAGAGTTTCAAATCATTGCCACCATTTTTAACAGGTGATCCAGATGTGGAAACATGGACTTACAAGAGGTTAATATATTCAAGAAAATAGATGAGATGCTGAGACAGAATTTAACAAGAGACATCCTAACATATATTGAGATGAAGAACTCATAGATAAATTTAAGAGCAGACAAGGCAATGAAAAAAAAGATGAGTGAACTGGAAGGTAACACCATGTCACATATCCAGGCTAAAGCATGGAAAGAATAGAAGGATAAAAAATTCTGAGCCCTGGCTGCTGTAGCTCAGTGGATTGAGCATGGGCTGTGAACCAGGGGGTTGCCAGTTCGATTCCCAGTCAGGGCACATGCCTGGGTTGCAGGCCAGGTCCCCGGGGCACGTGAGAGGCAACCATACATTGATGTTTCTCCCTCTCTCTCCTCCTCTCTCTAAAAATGAATAAATAAAAAAAATCTTTAAAAAAAATTCTGAGAAGTATGTTCGAGACATGTGGAGCCAAGTGAAAAGGTCTCAGGTCTGTGTAAACCTGTTAAAGAAGAGAGAGAATGGGGCTAAAGCTCCGATGAGTGGGACAGTAGCTGAGAATTTCTGCAAAACTGCAAAGAACTTAAGGCACAGATCGAAATTGGCTCGGCCAAACCTAAGCAGGACTCAAAACCAAAACCAAAACCGAGGCACGGCGGCAGCCAATGGCTAAAAGGCAAAGACAAACAGAAACCTTAAAAGCAAACAACGTTGCTTTTAAAGGAGGAAAAATAAACTGGAGAGTTACTTTAAAAAATGGAGAGAATAGGATGGTATTTTTAAGTGCTGGAAGAAAGCAACCACCAATGCAGAATTAGTTCTCCAACCAGGAGAAATGCCCCTTAAAACAAAGGCAATAAAACTCATCTCAGACTAATAAAAATATTAGAGAATTCATCACTGTCATATCTATATTAGAATAAGAGTAAAAGAGGGTTTTTTTTAAGACAGAAGGAAAATACAAAAATACAGGTAGAACTGGAAAACAATAGAAAGTATAACTATTTGGCATAATTTAAATAGATAATAATGTTTGTGGGATTTAAAGTGTGTGTGGAAATACCCAGGACAACATAGCATAGAGGATGGGACAGTGGGGAGAAAAATTAATGTGCTGAGGGTTCTTTTTTAAAAATATATTATATTGATTATGCTATTACAGTTGTCCCATTTTTTTCTCCCCTTTATTCCCCTCCACTGTGCAACCCCTCCCACCAGCATTCCCTCACCTTAGTTCATGTCCATGGGTCATACATATAAATTCTTTGTCTTCTCCATTTCCCATACTATTCTTAACCTCCCCCTGACTATTTTGTACCTACTATTTATGCTACTTTTTCCCTGTACCTTTTCCCCCTCTCTCCCCCGTCCCCCTCCCAATAACCCTCCATGTGATCTTCATTTCTGTGATTCTGTTCCTGTTATAGTTGTTTGCTTAGTTTGTTTTTGTTTTAGGTTCAGTTGTTGATAGTTGATAGTTTCTTGTCATTTTACTATTTATATTTTTGACCATCTTCTTTTTCTTAGATAGTTCCCTTTAACATTTCATATAATAAAGGCTTGGTGATGATGAACTCCTTTAACTTGACCTTGTCTGGGAAACACTTTATCTGCCTTTCCATTCTAAATGATAGCTTTGCTGGATAGAATAATCTTGGATATAGGTGCTTGCCTTTCATGACTTTGAATACTTCTTTCCAGCTCCTTCTTGTCTGAAAGGTTTTCTGAGAAATCAGCCGATAGTCTTATGGGAACTTCTTTGTAGGTTACTGTCTCCTTTTCTCTTGCTGCTTTTAAGATTCTCTCCTTATCTTTAATCTTGAGTAATGTAATTATGATGTGTCTGGGTGTGTGCTTCCTTGGGTCCAACTTCTTTGGCACTCTCTGAGCTTCCTGGACTTCCTGGATTTCCTTTGCAAGATTAGGGAAATTCTCCTTCATTATGTTTTCAAATAAGGTTTCAATTTCTTTCTCTTCCTCTTCTCCTTCTGGCACCTACTTGATTCAGATGTTCAAATGTTTAAAGTTGTCCCAGAGGTTCCTAAGCTTCTCCTCATTTTTTTGAATTCTTGTTTCTTCATTCTGTTCTGGCTAAATGTATATTTCTTCCTCCTGGTCCAAATCATTGATATGAATCTCAGTTTCCTTCTTGTCTCTGTTGGTTCCTTGCACATTTTCCTTAATTTCACTTTTCATAGCCTTCACTTTTTCCTTTATTTTGCAACCATACTCAACCAATTCTGTGAGCATCCTGATTACCAGTATTTTGAACTGATAGATTGGCTATCTCTTCATTGCTTAGTTGTATTTTTTCTGGATCTTTGATCTGTTTTTTCATTTGGGCCATTTTTTTTTTTTTTTGTCTCTGCATATCTGTTACATAGCAAGGGGTGGAGCCTTAGGTGTTCACCAAGGCAGGGCAACCCATGTCTCTGCGTTGTGACGCTGTATGTGGGCGAGGGGCCAAGAGGGAATAATGCTGCTTGTTCCACTCTCTGTAGGCTTTCAGTCACTTCCCCCGTTACCCACAATCAAATTGGGCACTTCTGGTGCTGATTCCCAGGTGGGTGGGCTTGTGTACATTCTAGGACCTGGTGGGTCTCTCCAATGAACTCTCCCGTGAGGTTGCTGCCTCAACCCCCACAGGTGTTTTCAATCAGAGGCTTTGAGGCTTTATTTACCTGCTGGAACCGTGGTTTGTGGGTCTGTCTCGCTCCCCATTTGTTCCTCCCAGTTTATCCACATAAGAATGTGGGACTGCCCAATCGGCATGCTGTCGCCTCACCCACCCTGGTCCTCCAGCAGCCGCCTTGCCATGAGTCCTCTCCACCTTAGCTGCCCGTCTCCGGCCCTCCTTCTGGTATGGATGAATATTTCTTCTTTAACTCCTTGGTTGTCAGACTTCCATACAGTTCGATTTTCTGGCAGTTCTGATTACTTTTTGTTTTTAAATTTGTTGTTGTCCTCCTTTTGGTGGTGCAAGGAGGCTAACCCACGCCTCCATCTTGGCCAGAAGTCCTGTTCTGAAGGTTCTTGAGTCGTTGGAAAATGTATGTGATACTCGAATAAACCATGGATAAATAAACCATGCATGTTGTAATCTGCAGGGCATGAAAGAGGGAAACAAAGATTAAGATAAGAGAGGGAGAAATGGAATAAGAAAAATATTTGATTAATCTAAATGGCAATCAAAAGAAAAGAAGTTACACAAAATATTAGAACAAATGAAAATTAAATAATAAATTGGCATACTCAAACCCAAATATATTAGTAGCCACAGGAAATGTGAGTATATTTATTTTATTACACTGGAGTAAATTAAAGATTCATGAGTGCAATCACTAAAAAATAGTGAAAGAAAGCAAAACTAACAACAAAGATACTTGATTAACTTAAAAGAAGGAAAAAGAGGAGTAAAAGAAATGTAGAACATGTGGAACAAATAGAAAAAATTAAAGTGGCAAACTTAAGTAACACAAATGTATCAAACATAATATTAAACACAGAATAAATATTCCGATTAAAAGACAGATTGACTGTTACGAATACATGAAACCCCACTGAGACTTAGGAGAGACCTATCCTAAATAGAAGGCTAGGGAAAGTTTGAAGGTAAACTGATGGGGTTTTAGCTAGGGTTTATTCAGTGAAGCTGAACAACTTGAAGCAGTAAGGGTTAAGGGATTCTCATCGGACGCAGAGTTTACACAGTATTGTGGGAGTTGGGGTAGAATCCGATGGCTGGATGTTGCCTCTGTGTCTGTGGGGAGTCTAACACCTCTGCAGGCTGAGCAGGGCAGGTAGTTGGGAGGAAAAGCTGAAAGTGAGCCTGAGGTCAGTGAGGACAACGTGGAACCTGCAGACACATTAGAATCCACGCTGTGTCTCTGTCTCCAACCTGGAGCGCAGGTGTGGCCCGCAGAAGGAGCTGGAGAAGCTGGTGGAGGACACCTGGCAGAAACTGCAGGAACCATGGCCCTGGCTGGTGGTGCATGCCAGCAAGTGAGCCTGCAGCTCAGTAACAGTGCGCACACAGAGCTTCTTCATGTACCTGCAATCCATGTCTACCTGAAGGCACAGGCGGAGTCCGTGTCTTCCAAGCCTTGTGCTCTTTCATCCACATTACTCTGTTAGTCTCTTCACTGAATTCCTACTGGTCTCCCCCAGACTGGAAAATAATTGTCTCCTAGGCCTTGTTTGTGTTTTAAGGACTATAATGCCCTTTCCCCCATGCAATGAGGTGCCCATCATTGGGTGATTAATCTTAATCAATTGGTTAATAGATTGACAGCAGAATTATTATTTTCTCAGAAGATTTGATCATTGGCCACAACCAGCATGAAAGCAGTAAAATTTTTGAGTAAAATTCTTTTTTTAACCAGTATTTTCAAGGAGTGACAGTTTAAATTTTAGGTAGAGAGGATTCTAGAGAAATGAGCAAAAAGCCATGCAGACCGTGAAACCCCACAGGTTTGGTGGCACCCCCATGCCAGGTGGAATGGGCCCCTGACGAAACTTACCATCACCATTGCTCTGGAGAAACGTAGTTCTCCCTGCAGCCTTGATCGGGGTGGTGGAGTTGGGAGCAGCAGGGTCTGCACGATGGTGCAGGCCAGATGGGGCCACATGCTCAGCCTGACAAGCTCGAGGGAGGCCCGCGTGGTGGCCTCCAGACTCAGACCTAAAGCGTCCACACAGAACGGTCTGAAAGTAAAACTCTTAAACTGACAGCAGGTCATGGTGGCAGTCATGTCCCAGGCTAGAATCTCCCCTGACAAAAGTCAGTCTTTACCTTAACTGAGCCTGTCTGTTTTCTTTTTGCATCGCCAGTAACATAGCTTTGGAATGACACATTTCCCTTTTCAGGACCCCTCGAAGCACAGGCACCACACCAGGGGGAGACCAGAAATCTCCTCAGTTGTTATCGTTATCCTGTTACTTGTTGACGGTTAACTATCCTCTACCCACCAATGTAAAACAAGTATGTATTTACCATTTTGCTTTTTACCCAGCCTCAGAGGTTTCCCCCGCACCCCTCCTCTTTGCTTTCTCCTACTTTCCTAATCCATCACCCATGGATTTCAATCCGCTGTGCCATACCAGCCAGGGCTTCCAATGGATTTCATTGGAAGCCACTTATGTGTTCTCTTTTGACTGTAATGTATAAAATAAGGTGCAAAACTACCATTCTCAGGAGCATTTTCTCAATCCAATGAGGTGTTGCTTCCTGGCAATTGCCATCAGTTTGGCTCAAATAAACTCACAAAAATTCTTATAGGTTTGGATGTTTCTTACATTGACAACATAACAGAAAAGGAGCTCAACTAGACATTACGGGAGAGAGGTTCTCTTTCCAGTCTTTGCACTTTGCTCTGTGACCGTGAGTCAGAGCCCAGATCTTGGGAGCCTACTCTCCTCTTCTGTTGATGGAAATACAGACACCCCCAGCCTGTGAGAGCAGCCTTTCTGTGGACAACAGCAATTGGCTTTGACAATAGACTAGAAGGCCTCTCAGACCCTTGGCAGTGGTCCTTGCAAACAATGCAAAAAACAATATTCTACAGGGTCATGGAGAAGGAAACTGTCTACTTCAACAGTGCGAGTAATGCGGCAAATGTTTCGTGGAAAATTAATCTTTTTAAAGTCATAGATTCAAAATTAAGTACAGATGCTACTACAGTTTCTACTAAAACTACTTGACGATTGTATAGAGCTTTACATTTTTCTTTTCAAATGAGGCTAGAGAAGGCTTTAAAATTTTTTTATTGTTGTTTAATTACAGTTGTCCTTATTTCCCCCCCATTATTCCCTCTGCCCTGCCCACCTCCCCTCCCACATGCGATCTTCCCCATTGTCCCTGTCCATGGGTCCTTCATACATGTTCTTTGACTTGACCCTTCCCCTTCTTTCCCCTGTTATCCCCCTCCCCCTCCCCCTTCCCCTCTAATCACTGTCAGTTTGTTCTTTACATGAGAGACACCTAAGCCTTGGCAGTAAGATAAATTCAAAGCTAGGAGTATCTAATGGGTTGGATGTGACAGGTTTCAGCAGATTTGACTTCCATTTGCAGGTTTTTATACTCAGTAGGAATGGGAATGTAATCAAGGAAAAGTTTTTTGTGTCCATATTCCCATGTAATAAACGGGAAGGGCATTCTGTTTAAAGAAAGGGGGGGGGTCAGCAAGTCAAATGCCCTTAACCAGAGAGTTAAAGGAAATGAATGAAGGGAGCTGTGGTGGGAATAATAGGGAATGGTGGGGAGTGCAGCATGCTGGACAGACCAGGGCTCATTTAAGTCAGCTGCCTAGCCTGGCAAGCAGATCATACACCGGACAAATCAGGCCCCATTTAAGCCAACTTGCTGGCATCAGGCAAGCAAATTCCTTGGCACAGTGTGGTCAAGCCTTTTGATTGTTCAAGTGTATTGGTTTGTGCACATCCAGTGAGCCTTGAGTTAGGCAGTAGGCTCAGTATTCTTTTGCTTCTAGATGTTTTTGAATCATTATTCCACCTCGCTCTTATAAAAATCTGTTAGGTTCTACACAAACAGAGCTGTTTGTATTAGGTCCTACTCTAGATAAGCAGAATATTTGGGTGCAAGTGAGAGCATGTTACCCCACCATACCTACCCATTTCACAACATTGCAACTCATTTGCAAAAGCAGAAGAGCATTGCCTGCTGGAAGGACCCGGCCGAGAGTGTGGGCAGAAGGGGACTGCTGGAGGGAGCTGCTGGGAGAACAGAGAAGATGAGAGGACACACAATCAGCTGTATGAATTATGGAACATAGTTCACAGTTCTGTTTCTCCTAGGAAAATTAAATTTTTAAAAAATTTGGGCAAAACTAAGATCAAGAAAAAATTATGAGCGCAATCTTGCAGAGAGATCTACTATTCCCACAAATGATTATGCCTCCTCCTGTTGATTCCCTTAAGGTGGTATTAGTTTGGAGGTTAGATTGATTCAAGGGATAGAGGCACCACATCAGTATGTAACGTCACAGGTGTGTGAGGGAATATAGGACTAATGTAAGACCAAAAAATGAGGAACTTCGGGAAGCTGAGAAAGGTATGGCCTTGGGAATCTCACTTGGGGAGGACTTTGGGGTCCCCTGGGAAACGGTAGCCATGAAGTGCTGTTGGAGTCAGAAGGATACCTAGGCTTGAAGCCAGAGCCCATGAAGCCTTCATGGGGGCCGTGGGGGGGGTCTCTCCGTTCCCAGGCACCAGAGGCAGCTACAGGCTGGGACTGAGGTGAAACATGACCCATTTCTTCAAGAGGTGCCAGAATACAGCTGGGTCTCCTCAAAGCCACTGAGCTTGATTTGAAGACTGTCAGCCTGACTGTCCCTTGAGAACCCCACACTCCTGTCTTGGCTTCTGTGTGCCGGTGATCACAGATAGGTCACTGTCACCTCCAAAAACTGACTAATGATCTACATCTTACCTAATGATTCTATTCTTCCTCTGAGACTCTTCTTCTTACTCCCATTCCATGTTCTTCACCTCTGGATCAGCCAAAGGTGCTCTAGTATAATGATTAGTTCCATTTATTGAATGTCTATTATGTATCAGATCCTGGTGAGGGGTATCTTACCTGTCGTATTTCATGTAGCTTCATTTCCTCGACGAGGCTGAAGAAACAGAGGCTCAGAGAAGTTCATGAAATTGCTTAAGGCTCTCCAGTTAGTAAATGGCAAAGTTAGGCTTTGACTGTAGGCAAGTTTCCTTCCAAAGCTTGTCATAAGCTTAAAGGAAAACAGGAGTTAAATACAATCTAAACAATTAAAACTATCACCTTAGCTGGCTAGTCCTCAGCTGTACCAACAACGTGCCACACAGGCAGCTGGCTTCCAACAACGTTTCAACAGAAATGCATTTGTTTTGCAGGTTGCCTGGTTTAGGAACAAAACACAAATGAAATCCAAAGCTTTTGCTGGGACTTGGAAGATAAAAAGCTTTAAAAAAATAAGGAATTCTTTTTTTTTTTTTTTTGAGCTCAATTCTTCTATTTTTAGAACTTGGGGTAGAATTTTCTTTACAAATAGAAGAGGCTGGACTGCTGTGATACAGACTGAATACATCCAGGACACTATGCATGGGGACAATGTCACTGCTGCTTTCCTCTTGACTAAAAAAAGCAAACGTGGTCATCCCACAAACTGCTGGGTCCACCATTGTTAGAGGTAGTTCCCACTCTCCTCGCACAGGGATGAGGCTCTGGAAATCCTGTTCTATTCAGGAATCAGAAGATCTGAGGGAAAAAATAAGAAGCTCCAGAAGATCTTCTTGCAGCTTGGGAGAGGACCAGCACAGGCATGTTAGATCTTCAAACCAGGTGATTCCTATCATCAGACAAAGCTTGACAAGCAATTATCTCAGTTTTGCCTTATCCACTGGTTGTGCTGAGGATTTTGGAAGAGCTGGCATCCGAAATAAGCATCCCATTAGCTGTATTTTTGTCTTTGTTTTCAGTGAGCATGTGCCGCCTGCATTTTCAATGCTGAGAAAAACACTTCACTGTGCCCCTACACCCAGGGTTCTCATTCATTCTCCTAGGCAATTGGGGGTCAAGAGTGGGAAGTCAGGGAAGAGCTGACTTAGGGGACCTGGGGGGAGGCATCAGAGCTGGACAGGGGAGAGTGTCTCTGGAGTGACTCTCCTCTCCTCAGAAATTCTTGTTTAAAAGTGCTATTGAGTGAGTTTCCAGGAATGGCTACTATCATTTTTTGAAAGAAAAACTTTGTGTTTTTGTTTTTAAGCATAGGACTCCTAGCAATTTCAAGAGTGATGGTAAGAGTCTCATTCAATTAACTTTCTCAAAATGTGAGTAGCAATGTTATATGAAACCCAAGGTAAGAGCCCTTCTAGAGAAGGCATTAACCAATTAACAGCCATTGTTCATTCTTTCATTCAATATTTCTTATTTTTAGTGTTGAAATACATAGAGGTGTGCATAAATTATATGTAATGATTTTAAAGAATAGTTACAAATCAAATACTCAAGTAATAAAAGGAATAGAACACTACAGTTCATTAGAAGATGTGACTCCCGTCCCCCAGTGCCTTTTCCCAACCAGGTCTCATTGGAAAGGTGCCTTTTGGGTAATGACTGAAGGAGGGGAGGGAGAGAGCCTTGTGTTTCTGAGGGAAACACGTTCAAGGGCGAGGGAGCAGAACTTCCAAAGGCTCTGAGGCAGCTCAGCTCCAGCGAGTCCAGGGACAGCAGGAATCCAGTGCGACTGGAATAACGATAATGGGGAAGAATGTCACGAAATGAGGCCAGAGACAAAGGGGGCCTGATCTCGTGGGCCTTGCAGGTCTTTGAGGACTTTGTTCTTTGCTCTGACGGAAATGAAAGCTGTTGATGAGCTTTGAGCAGAGGAGTCTAATGGGCTGATTTACATGTGTAAAGGATCCACCTGGCTGACGGCAGAAGCAGAAAGACAGGTTACAGAGAAGGTTGCAACAACCCAGGCAAAGGATGATGTTGGTTTAGCTCCAGGTGGTTACAGTGGAAGTGGTGAGAAAAGGTCATATTCTCTGTGTAATTTGGACAGGATTTGCATACGTTTCTACTATAACTTAGGTATGCTTCCATATTATGTTCACTAAGATGTGCTTATCCTGACCACTTGCTGTGCTTTTTGTTCCTTTTTGCACCCCAGATCAATCTGTGATCGCGTTCCTTCTTCCTACAAGGGTGTCCAATGTGTGGCCTGCAGGCCACATGTGGCTCAGGATGGCTATGAATGTGGCCCAACACAACATCCTAAATTTACTTAGAATATTATGAGATTTGGGGGGGAATTACATGTCACAGTGTATGTAATGTGTGTCCCAAGACAATTCTTCTTCCACTGTGGCCCAGAGATGCCAAAAGGTTGGACACTCCTGTGGGAATTTCCTTTTGGGAGAGTCTGCTGGTAGCACACTTTTTTCCCCTCTGAGAATGAATTCCTCACCTTGGTCAGCGAGTCTTTTCTCTGAGCAAATGAGAGACAGCAGTCCACTCTTCTCCAGCTTCCGAGGCTGCTGCAAGTCTCAGCGTGACTCCTTTGACAGTAATCATCTTTCTCCTTCTGTCTTCAATTTCCCAGGGGTCTTTGCTGGGCAATTTCTCTGTGGTATTACGACTAAGTAGGAATTTCTTCATATTTATCCTGCTTGGCATTCTTTAAGATTCCCAAGTGTATGAATCAGTATCTATTACCAGTTGTGGAAAACACCAGCCATTATCTCTTCAAATATTGCCTCGGTTCCTTCCATCCCCTTTTTCTAGACCCCCCACCTCCTCACTCCATCTTTTCTGTCTCTCAGGTGATCATTGAGGCTCTTCATTTCTTTTGTCTGTGCTGCATTTGGAAGTGTTTCCTTTGGCCTATTTTTCCACCACTTACAATGTCTTTATGCAGAGGTATCTAATCTGCTGATAAATCCATTTATTGAGTTTTCTATTGCGAGTGTTATATTTATCATTTCTGAAAGTACTCTCTCATTGCCATTCAGATTTCTTACACTGTATTTTATATTTCATATTTCCTGAAAATATTGTCAGGTTTGCATTTGATTTATTTTAAATTGTGAGTCTTATTATTTCAATATTTAAAAGTTGAAGAGCTCCATTTCTGTTCAATTTCACATATGAAGACTTGTTTCCTTGGTTCTTTTGGTTCTTGGTTCTTGATTATGTATATTCTCCTTACAAAAGTATTTTTTAATCAACAGACTATATTTTAGAGCATTTTTAGGTTCACGGTGAACTTGGATGGAAGTATAGAGTTGTCAACATAGCCCGTCTCCCCCCCATACACAGTATCCCCCACATCCTTATCTTGTGCCAGGGTGGTACCCTTGTTACTATTCCCCAGTGCATTTAGATTTAGTTTGTAAATCTCTGCCAAGGACATTTCTCCCTTTCTTTTTAGCACCAAAGCAACTTTCCTTGAAGTGCCCTCCTGTTGAGAGAAATAGTTTATGTCTGGTTCAGACTCACACTTGAAAATGTACTTTGAGGGGAAGGTCTCCTATTAAACTCCCCACTTGACAGGTTTCTGTACCAGTGAGGCCATGAAAACTGAAGTTCAAGTCTGCAAAGGTTAGCAAATGTTCTCAGGGCAAAAGTGTTTTTCTCCTATGAGAAAATAAACCTCTCTGTGTTTTCCACCACCGGGAGAATTTGGGTGAAAATTCCCTACAATCTTACAATGTCTTCAGTGCAATTAATAAGGTCTAAAAAATATTTTTCTCAGTCTTTTTAGTTGTTTTCATTTGGATACCTGACCAAACATCTTATCTGAAACAGAAGTCCATTCATTTATTCTCTCAATCAAGAAGTAATATTTGAGCATCTACTATGGTGGTTGATACTTGGGGGACACAGTTATGCATTGGTATCATTCCTATCCTGGAGGAGTTCACAGTCAAGTACAGGGGGAAGTGCAGAAAAGCTATTCGATGCAAAATTTTGCTGAACTGTTGAGAAGTTCAACATTATTTATAATGCAGTGTTTCTGTATTTTTTTCCCAAATGCAATCGAAGTAACTGAGAACTCAGCTCCGTGTCAAGGGACCCACAAATCATTACTTTGTATAAGCACCCCAGTTTCTCCTGGCTTCTAGGAGATAACAAAGCTCAAGTGGAAAGGGACTGAGGAACAGAACTGGAGTGGAGATGAGGCTTCCAAAGACGTTACCACCAGCATAAGCCTCGTTCCGGGAGCTATTAAAATGCTAATACACAGGGTCAGGCACAAATAATGACCCTTTTTGATTACAAAATCATAAGTATGTAATTCTGTAACATAACAATATCACACTCAAGCACACCATATGACATTTTAGGTGAAATGTTCAAATTAAAACTATAAATTATTACACCCATATTATTACCCTACCAGCCACACTTAGGCAGGTGTTACTTCAGCTGGACCCTGTAGTCTGCTTTCTACTGTTGTCTGAACCTGCTTCACTCTTGTGAACGTGAGCATGACCTTCCCCAGGAGCCTTCTGTCACCAACATTGTCAAGGAGATTTTATAGGTGTCAGCTCCCGTACTCATCATAACCATGGAAGTCGCTTTTTTTGGTCAATTATTTTAAATAAAGCTTTATGTGATCATAGAGGAGTCCTGTGGACACTGAAAAATCTGAGTAGTACCTGTACCTGCCGTAAGTTTTCGAGTTCATTTGACACCTTTGGTATACTTTTCTAATCCCAGGAAACTACTTACTACATTTTTCATGGTTAGGACATTCAATGTTATTGATATAGCATAGAAAAAAATCTAACAACTCAACTTTAAATGGTGAAATATTTAATGCCATATCTATTTGTACACCATTCTGGGAACAGGAGATCTGAAAGGCAAACCAAGGCTAATGTTCAGGCAATCAGCTAAAGTTAATTGATGGAGATATTTCAGAGTAAGATAAAATTATTCTGACAGGTTTTCATTAGGATAACAACATGACAGTCAAAGGAATGCTTAATGTTTCCCCTAAACAGGGCAAATTATTATTAGTAGACGCTTACACATGCATTCCACATCTGGAGGGAGAATCCCTGCCAACCTGAAGGCACAGCTGCTGAAATAGCCTCTCCCTACCAGCTAGGTCTTGGCATTCCCAAAATAGTGATGCAACAGTGATTTATTTCAAACACAGTTCAAAGGGATGTTTAACATCTTAATTTTAGACCATAAAGCAAGGGTCTAAAAATATCAGAAGTGTTAAAAAGTAATGTTACAGAAACTTTCACCAACTAATTGTAGCCCACATGAGTAATTTTTCTTTTTCTTTTCTGTCCTTTTTTCTTTTTTGAGAGAGAGAATGACTCACTGATCAGAAATTTTTGCCTTGCTCACAGAATCTGCATTACAAAGTTGGTGCAAATAAATCTTTTATAGCTTTAGGGTAATGAGTTCCAAAGTCATGAGGTGGAGGGCAAGAAGGAAACTTTTCATTTGCAGGCATATGTTAGATAGACTTGGGAGATGTTCGCCAGCATTCTGGTAAGAATTTGGTAGCTTTCACTTCCCCAAGCCTTGAAATCGTATGTTTGTGTATTTGTGAGTGCTGGAAGAAAGAAAGAACCATGGGAGATAAAATCGTGGGTGGAGGCTTGAGAAGCTGTAAAACTTTGGTCCATTTTCACACACTTCTGGGAATCCAAGAAAACTCTAGAAAAGTGGTATGGAAGAGAGGGGCCTGGTGAGCCTGGTGAGAGGTTATCCAGGCAAAGTAGAGCTGAATACCAAATTGGGAATTCTTTTCTTTTTTGTTCTTTCTTTATTTTTTTGAGTTTAAAAAAGTGTTATTTTAAAATTACAGTTACATTCAATATTATTTTGTATTAGTTTCAAGTGTGCAGCACAGTGACTAGACAATCACATACTTTATAAAGCATTGCCCCTGACATTTCTAATACTCAAAGGGCAGCACACATGGCTATGACAATATTATTGACGATATTCCCTGTGCTGCACCTTACATCCCCGGGATTACTTTGTAACTACCGATTGTGCTTCTTATAATTCTTACTCCCTTCACCTTTTTCTCCGAGTCGCATCCCCCCAGTGCTGCCCCTCTGGCAACCATCAGTCTGTTCTTTGTGTCTTTGAGTCTGTTTTGATAAAGTTTGTTCATTTTTTTTTATTCTTCAGATTCTACATGTAAGTGAAATCAGATGTTACTTGTCTTGTTCTGACTGATTTATTTCACTTAGCATAATACCCTCTAGGTCCATCCATGCTGTCACACTTGGTAAGATTTCATTCTTTTTATGGCCAAATAATATTCCATTATACATATATACCACTATACTTTTTTATCCACTCATCTATTGATAGGCACTTGGGTTGCTTCCATATCTTGGCTGTTTTAAGTAATACTGCAGCGACCATAGGGGTACATTTATTCTTTCAAAATTAGTGTTTTGAGTCTCTTCAAATGTGTACCCAGAAGTGAAATTTTGGGGTCATAAGGCAAAATTGGGCCCTGACTGGTGTGGTTCAGTGGATTGAGTGCTGGCTTGAGAACCCAAGGGTCACTGGTTTGATTCTCAGTCAGGGCACATGCCTGGGTTGTAGGCCAGGTCCCCAGTAAGGTGTGTGTGAGAGGCAACCACACACTAATGTTTCCATCTCTTTCTCCCTCCCTTTCCCTCTGTCTAAAAATAAATAAGTAAAATCTAAAAAAAGGCAAAAAAATAAAGGCAAAATTAGGGATTGTTGACAAAAGGCAAAAAACAAGCCTGCCCCTAACATTTGTGTACGCCTGGTATTCAAGTTGAATAAATGTATTCTTCCTTCCTACCTTGACATTTACCTTCATAAATGACAAATTAAAAATCTTGTGAAAAGCTATTGTTCTTATCTAGTTTTATAAAATAATATTCATAATTATCAATTAAATTTAAGGGTAAAACATATAAACTGTAATTAATAAATATCACATTTTAAATAAAAATAATTTAAATAAATTGATATTTAAATATATTTTTAAATATTATTCAGTTTTACTAAATATTCTTATAGAAGTATTTGGAGTTACATGAGTCACCTTCCAACTAGTTGCCAATGTAAAGAAATGGTATCATGCTTCTTGGTGTTATATCCATATGTACACATTTAAGGGAAGAGTGAATTGTTTGTTTAATATCACAAAATATTCTTCTGCCAAGTCCAACTATTATGAATATTGCACCAAATCATGAGTATCTCCGGAGTCTTGAATTGGAACACACAGAAGAGCAAGAAAAAAGATACTCAGCATTACTGGGGAAGCATTGTCTATTCTGTATGAATCTTTGCATCCATGCTGAGTGGAAAGGTTTGACTAATTTGTCTTAACAAAATATATGTGTGTGTGTGTGTGTGTGTGTGTGTGTGTGTGTATGTACATACATATAACTTTAGCACATCTGCTGCCTAAACCCTCCTTTGACTCATAGCTGTGTCCATATTCAATGTCAATAGGGACAGAATCCAAACCTTCCTGATGTTTGGATATAGTGGCGTTTGTGTCTAGAATTTGGGGAAATAGATGAGAAGAAACATTTCCCTGGGGCCTGAATGGTGTTAGTGAGAAGCATAGGCATTTAAAGTTAGTGGCGAGACAATCATGTGCTTCACAAAGTGTCCCCCTGATATTTCCAGGACCTAACGGGCACCACACATAGTTATATTATCATTGTAGTACCATTGCAAGTTACCACTGTTGAGTGCCAGATTCCAAGTGACAGAAGCACATATGTGTTTCTTATCACTCTTATTTATGTGTTTGTTTGTGACATGTGGAGCTCTCTTAAACATGGAGGTCTAGGCAGGAGACCTTCTTGCTCAGGGCTAGGAGAGGCAATGACAGGAGAGCTTTGTGAATTCCAGAGTCATTGTGTCTGTTTTGTGGAAGCCCCTGGGAATCTCCCCTGCACCCCCCATGTTGGAAGTTCCCCATAAGGAACTTCCACAGGGGACCTGTGGAGGCAGGCACAGGTGTAACACCAGGGTGCCTGGGCAGGGGATGGGAAGCTTCAGGAGGGCTTGTTCTCGGATGATTTGGCTGGAGGAAGAGGCAGAGATGGAGGGTGGGGTGGGGATGGGGGTGGGAGAGTTGGGGGAAGAGTCATTTGGAGGTGTGACTCTCTTGTGAGAAGGTTTCCAGAACAAACTGGGAACTGGAGTGGTGATTGTTCACAGGGATATCTCCAGATTCCAAGATTTCGGGATGTTTCCAGAGTTGTTTCTTCATCAGTGTCTGTCAGTGATTCTTCCAACACCCCAGTTATTCTCTCAGAATCGGTTAGGAATCGTTTCAGGAATGTAAAGCTCTCCAGAACCCCATTCCAGCTGTTACAGCAAGGCAAGACAGAAGGAATGGAAACGGACTACCTCGGTGATAGGCTCAGCTCTGAAAGTATTGATTATTTCTGGCTCCTTTTTTTTTTTTTTTTTTTCAAGGATACAGAGGTGAAAGTTGTGAGAAAGAATAGCACAAAGCTACCTGAAAATGAGACACTGGGCTTTTATTGAACACTCTTTCGTTTCTAGAAACATCAGACCACTATGTTATGCACATTTTTAATCCATTCCATTTTGGGGGGGCCTTTGGTTTATGCAACCGAACAACCAGATACTTCACATTTAAAAATGACAATACTACAAAACTAAATAGAAGGAGGGTTGCTATGGAAATTATTCCATGTTCTTATGATGGGTGAGAGTCTCCGTTGAAATGTGAGGCAGTCTCAGAAGAAATACAGGTTTGCACTGCAATAGCAATGTAAAAACAGCCACTAACCTAAGTGAGAAGAACATCATTTGTGTTGGAGAAACTCCCTTATACCCTTATGTTTGCCCAGCAATGGGAATGGAATCCTTTACGTTAAGAGAAACTGAATTGAAACGCTGACAATTCCCATCCTATTTGTGTTCCATCAGCGGACACATAAGCCTCAGGTCTGGGAGAAAAATGAACACACGTGCCCTTTCAGAACAGGCGTGGGGCTGGCTCACTGATAAATATTCAAACCCTGTAGCGATGGTGTGGATCTGCCAAACTATCACGGTCTAAAATGAAATCACTCGAGTGAGCGAATGCATAGTCTCTAAAGGGGTTTTCTGGACAAACTGAAAAGCTCTCCGCTGTGTTTAAAGGACTGGGCATAATGAAAAACACTTCGAACACAAATGTCCCAGGACACAAGCGGGGTTTATGTTGATGCTGGAAGTCACGCTGCACCAAGAAAGAAGTCGGACTGATCCTGTTGGAAAGACAGGGATGCTCGTCTGAGTGTTTGTTTAATAATTTCTCACGTAGGAGAAGCTGTTCCTGAACCCACAACATGATATCTTTCTCTAATCCCGAAACAGTCTTCAAAGTCTAAAGAATTTACCTATCCTGTCAGGCTTGGAGTTCTTTAAAATGTGTTTGCTGCAGTTATGGGAGTAAGAGGCTCTGATTTCTAGGGCCAGGACTTCATTATATTTAGCGAGAACCGGGCTCTCAAGTACAAAAGTGAATGTGACTGTGCTGCAGCCTCTTCAGGAAAAGTTAAAATCTCTGCAGGAGAGGCCCATGAATACCAGGACCACCGTTTATTGTAACTCAACGTACAGATTAGGATCGCCATTTATGTCCCTGTACTATGTACTATGACAGGATTTTTATGTTGTCACTTGCACTGAACTCATAGTTTTGCGCCAAACACTGAATAAAAGAGGTAGATTAATTTGTTCCAGAGAGTTAGGTGTCATTTAGAATAGAATTGTTGCTCTGCGCTCAGTGACACCCTAGAGACTTGAAAGAGTTAATGTTCCCCCCTTGGCATCAGGAAGGAACTTAAGGCTCCATGAAAATTCAGATTCTCGTTCTTATAATTAGAGATAATGAGGATAAATGTGCAGAGGTAATTGGTGCACGGTGACTGCCAAAGGACGACAAGCAGGGACAACACTCTCTGGCAGGACGACATGTTCATACATGGAGAGCAGCTGATCAGCTCTGGATGCTTTAATTCCTAAATCTGTTCAGTTTCAGGTTTCTATGGTGCCCACCACCTATTCTTTATGACTCTCTGCTGAACGTTGACTGAGTCAAAATTGTTTTGTTATGAGCTATTCATATCACCTTCGGGAGGCTGCTAATAATTTTCCTATATAAGCCACTAAACGTGAAACTATCTCAGAGTAAATTAGTTTCTAAGAGGAGAGCATGACACCCTGGTGCTCATTCTTCCAGAAGCGCTGCCTTGGAAGGCATTTTTAATCTTTCAATCTCACTATTTGCACTTCCCCTAGGGAAGGACCCTTGCCATGGCTCCCCAGTTGGGAGAGGGCTGATGTGGCAAGTGTGGGGTCCGACCAGGGCTTGCTGCTAAAAAGACCCTGAATTGAAAAGGCAGCTGGCTTGAGATTAAAGAAGGAGGCAGCTGTGTGAGCTGGGGCTAAAAAGGAAGACCTAGAGGTGGCATGGTGCCAACTGCCCACAAGCCCTCAGACCCTCACCACGACGCAGTCACGGAAATCGCTTCCTTCTCCAGCCACGTGACACAGCTTCTCGTGTCTTGTTATGATTTTTCTTTTAACTGTGGGGCTAACGTAGGTGTTCATGTTGCTCTGATTTAACCTGAGTGAATTTGTGGAGGAAGATGAAGAGGACCAAGTGTGTATGATACGCGCAGAGCCTGCATCTCCTTGCAACTAGACCCGACCACAGGCACTGTGGTTCTAAAGAATATGAGCCACCAAGCATCTTACCTTCCCAAAGAGCCAGGCTGGCGTGTCCCACTACAGTTCACTACCTTTAGATGTTTCATCCTCCACCACTCAGACGGAAACATCTAAACTTACAGCACTGAATAGTTTCAGCACGCAGCATGTCTCTTTTATGTTCCAACAAGTACAAGAGGTTAAGGCAATTTTTTAATGAAAACCAGAGATGCAGTGTTTAATCTTCTGCATGCTTTCCCTTCCCAGATGACCTTGAAAAGGAAAGTCTACTTTCAGTTTCCTCTGTCGCCAAGTGTGGGTGTTGTAAGCGTTACTGGAGATGATATGTGGAAAGTGCTCAGTGCTGTATGGAAGAGTGTTGTAAAAAACGTATGCTCTCGCTGTTATTAACAGGCGATGTTATTTCCTGTTAGGAGAATTAACATCTGAGGAGCATCCAATAGACAAGTAAGAAGGGAACCCTTTCCATTGGAGAAATATATTTTGAACTTCATAAAGAATGAAGTAGAATTTTAGAAACGGGCATTTTTTTTTTTTTGGTGGAAGTGTTTTTAAGCCATTTTCTGAATATTGTTAAATGGTAAAAGGATAACTTCTAGATGGTGAAAGGAACACCAGTGACTTAGGGCCCAGGGCCAAATTTTTCATCGAGTAAAGTAGAATTCAAACCTCAGGTTGAAATATGCCAGGAGTAACTCTGTGTGAGTGTGTGTATGTGAACTAGAGAGAGAGTACAAAATCAATGCCAAATTTTTAAACTAACATATTTCTTGATTTAAAGCATGAAGTGCTTTTCCCACATGCCGGCTTATAATGCAGTTTGCCCAGGTGAACTTCCTGCCCTGAGTGTCATAATATTTACAGCCCACATCCTTCATGGGCTTGTGGGAAGCCCGTCTCGCTGCCTTCTGACCTGCTCACACAGAAGATGTAAGTGAAGTCTGAGCTATTATCACTGGTCATCTGGCTGAACAATGCTCTGCTTTTGCTGTGGTTGCCTAGACAATGAGAGATGAAGGTTGCCAGTTCTCGATCTGCTCTGACTTGGGTTTGCTGGGAGGACCACAAGATTTGGACCTCATGACCTTGGCCAGTTTAATCCTGCTCATAAACTGGTGTGTTTATCTCTATTGTGATGGCTAGAAAAAGGATTTTAATAATAGTATGTCCACAGATCTCTTATGTCTGAGAATTTGGTCTCGGTAGTTCTATTACCAGCGTGAAAAAACAATGGAGACTCCTTAGTAACTGAGACAGCACCCATTGGTCGGGCCCACAGGGTGCAACTGGTTGAAAATGGACATATGACTTGCCGAGGGGAACCCAGCATGTCTTCTCACCAAAACTAGTAATGGAGTTGTTCTCAGTCAGGGACAATTTACCCCTCCTACCCTAGGGACACTGAAGATGTCTAGAGACATTTTTGATTGTCATGCCTGGGGAGGAGGTATTGCAGACATCTAGTAGGTCGAGATCAGGAATTCTGCTAAACCTCCTACAGTGCACAGGACCTCCCCACGCCCCACAGCAAAGAAGTACCAGGTAGACGAGGTCAACAGTGTTGGAGTAAGAAAGGCCATCTTTGAGAGTGTCAGAGTAAAGGGTTTCAAAGACAGCTGGCAGGGGAAGGGAGAATGAACCCCAGCCTGGGTCAGAGGCACTCACTTCCCCTTGGCTATGAAACAGAACCAGCTTTGGTGGTGACAAAGTATGACAAGCACTCTTGTTACGAGAAATACAGAAGGCCCCTATTCTCCTCTCGGGACCATATTAATTTTGCTCACACCTTCCTGCTGATTCTCTAACGTAAAGCACTCGGTGTTTACTTCCCCACTTCTTGATAATCCTGCAGGGAGGACAGTGATCCGGAGCAGTTAATGACATGCCACGTTCCTGTTCACCTCCAATCCAAATATACGAGGGGTTGTAGGTTGTACACATGTGGCAATTTGTATGCCAGTCTTTAATGAGGAGGCTTTCAGGAACCACACATTACCTGCACACACACTATGCAGATGGTGTGGCTGAGCAGCTGCAGAATAACTAATCAAGTCTCCAAGTTTCAAGGATTATGTCAAGATTCATTCATATTAAGGCAGCCTGGGACCTGCAATCTATTGTAAATGAAGCTAATTTAATAACGGCATCTGCTGCGTTCTTTTGCACACTGCGTTCAGCAGGCAGGCATTCCTTCTTATCGGGGTGAGGTTTGTGTGTGTGTATGGGGGGTGTTTCATGACAGTAACTCTTTCCGTGAAGCCCTGAGCCTTTGCCAATTTTCCAGCCACCTTCGGCATAAATCAGCTCTGTTCCATCCGGTGGCAGAGAGGGCATTCTGAATTCTCTGTGGCAGATGGTTTGACACACCTAATTGAAGTGATACATCTTTCAGGTAGTCTTGATGTGCTATAAGGACATGTACAGCATGTCACCTTGTGACAAATCTCTACTGGCTGAAATGGGAAATTTGGAGTACATGTGTCACATTCAGCATAGACATGCCATTTTTCAAGGGAAAAACCCCATCCAGATCGCCATAGTAGCAATAATTAGCACCTCTATAACGTTACATAATTATCCTTTCTTTTTTGTGGTTGCAACAATGAAGTTCTAGTCTCTTCTGCACATCCTTGCCAACACTTATGTCTTCTAGATGGCGACCATCCTGGCAGGTGTGGGGTGGTGTCTCACTGTGGTTTTGATTTGCATTTTCCCGGTGCTTGGTGATGTTGAGCATCTTTTCATGTACCTATTGGCAAAACAGAACGAAACCCATCTCTAGACATTCAGCTTTACTGAGGTAGACATTTGTGCCAGTCACATCTAAGAAGGGCATCATGGGCTCTCTGAGCCAATTTAGGACCAATATTAATTATAATGCACTGAATAAAAAAGGCCACCTGCTCAAAATTAGGCATAATGCAGAAAAGGAATGGCTTTCAGAAAGCCCAAATAGAGGTACATAATTTAGACAATCAAACTCCCTTACTGGCTTTCAAGGTCCACAAAATGGGAATCCATTTTCTTCTAATTGAGTCTCCCTGGGGCAGGATGGGGCAGAAACAAACAGCTGCCTTGGGAGCGAACTTCTGCGTGAGCCTGCACGTATGCCCCAAATGACTGGTGGCAGAGACAGTTCCATGAAGAAAATTCAGCTCCACCCAGCGGGAGCTTTTCTATATGTAGCTCCAGGTCTCCAGGTGGAGGGGACTTGTGCAGAGGAGCAAGGAGGTGTGAGAAGACCCTTCCTTTCACAGAAGCTGGATCCCGAGTTTCTTCAGCATCATTAGGTTCTTCTCTGGGTTGGCAGTGCAGAGAGGAAGCCATTGCTGGGAGAATTGTTCTCACAGAACGGTAGCAGGGCTGTGGCTCTGAGACCAACCCCCCAACCCCCCAAGCCCCCACCCAGAGAAAATGGTGTAATACCACAGTAGAGAGGAAGGAGAGAGAGGAGATTTATGAAAGTAGCAGTGGCCAGAAGCCTGCAGATTCCCTGCACCCCGCAACTCAGCACTGTCCAGAGGGGTGTCCAAACTTTTGGCATCTCTGGGCCACACTGGAAGAAGACTTGTCTTGGGCCACACATTAAATACACAAACACTAAGGAGAACCAAAACATCTCATGGTGTTTTAAGTAAATTTACAGTTTTGTGTTGGGTGGTATTCATAGCCATCCTGGGCTGCATGTGGCCCATGGTCCACAGGTTGGACACCCCAAGCTTCTCGATGGCTTGGCCCTTCATCCTGCCTGGGCTGCTCAGACATCCTGGCCTTGCCCAGCCCCAGTCGTGCCTGGAGAGACAGGACCTGTCCCAGGGGCTTGCTATAATTTCTTGGAGGCCTGGCCCTTCTTATTTGTTTTAAATAATTATCAGTTTGGAAGGCCCTTCCCCACCGGAGGGCTTGCTGATCTATTGTTTGAAAGCCTGCCAGAAAGTCAGTTACTTTAATCCCCTCCTGTCCCTGATTCCTGACACCTCCCTCCCTGCCTTGTCCCAGTTCTGGGCCATTGTCCCTGCTCTCCCCGCAGTGCACCTGTGGGTCGTGCACTGTTTCAGGCACTTTGTATATATTCACCCTTTTGCCGCTTGCAGCTGCTCTGTGAGGGGAATGTCATGATCACTCTCATGATGTGGACGAGGACACTGAGGCACAGGCAGTGACGTGACAGCATCAGATGTGAACTCAGGCAAGCTGGCTTCAGAGTTTGTGTCAGCTCAGTTCAGACCATCCGCCTCCGAATCTCTCAGCACCGACCTCTTTATTTGGGAACTGTCCAGTGCATGAAGTTAGAGTGCGCCTAAAAAGAAAGGCTTGGCTAAGATGGGCCAGGGGGAAGCCTGCCCCGCGTATTGTGAGTAACTTACATTAATAATAAGCATGGTTTATTTATGTGCAGCATGCTGGTAAACCAACAGATCAGCAATGGATGAGGTTAGGTCAGACCAAGGGCTCAGCCCTGCCCTGCAGAGCTGGTGACCCAAAGGCATCAAACGCACTGTGTAGGCTATGAAGGTGAGACTGATGGGCTTACGGACGATAAAGAACTTCACCCCTCTGCGCCAGCAAATGCTGGTCTCAGATGGGAAAAAAACGGCCTATAACCAACCAACAGGGAATTTTATGGCATAAAAACTCCACATCCAAAGGCTCTTTCATGGCCCTCTTTTCCAGATTGTGTCGAGGGGGTCTTGCCTGTTGCTCTTGATGGGGCTCAGGTTCCTGCAGAAGCCTCCCCCCAACCAACAAAGGCTGAAGCCCCTGCTGGCTTTGTGTGACCTGTGAGCAAGGGAGCCGTGTGAACACGTATCGAGAGGACGAGTTTGGAGCCAGGCGCTTCAGATACCACTTCGTGGTCCTGGCTGACCTGGTCAATCGACCTCCTAGAACTCCTGTTCCTGCCGTGTCCTGCAGCTGGAAACTGCACTGCCCAGGCCGGTCCTCGGCCATGCAGCCCGTTCCCACCTTGCAGTGAGCACACTGCGTGTCGTGTGGGTATGTGAGCTCTGGGAGGTCAGGGAACTTGCTACCGGGAGACCCTGGGGCTGCAGCCCCGCAAGCCAGCGTTTGCACTGTCTTCTCATCTGTACGATAATGCCCACTTTGCAACACTGAGCCGTCGCGCTGGGTCAGGTGACACCAGCCCTCTGCCACTCAGTCCCCAGTCAGAAAGAGATGGCAAGCTCAGTTAGACCAAATCACAGAGAGGCTAATAACGGGACATTCACAAGGTGTGGGCAGAGTATAGGGAACCCACACAAATAGAATGGTACCCCTGGATTAGCAGCGGGGAGGGGGACGGTCCTACCCTAGAGTGAAAGGGGAGAGGAGCTGATATCCAGTCCCGCAGGAGCAGCTCTCAGGAGAGGCTGCTCTGATGGAGCCTGGCCTTAGCTGCAGGGGATGGGGCCACCCTGCAGGGCGACCTTGAGGGAGGGGCTCCAGAAATACACCCCATGGTCTCACTCTCCTCTCCTCTGCCCTTGAGCTGGGGCTCTGCAGTGGCAGAACCCACCCTGAGGCCGGAGGACAAGTGAGCCCCTTGCTGTAACCTACACAGGCCAAGGTCGAGAAGGGAGAGAGCATGTGCAGAAAGGTCAGTGGGGTCTTTGCCTTTGTTACCTAGTTAACCTGGCAATGTCCTTGCAGGATGATTGTTGCTCCAGGTTTTCAGAGGAAGGAACTGACTACTAAGTGGTTAAACAATTAATTATACACGGATATGGCTGTATATCTGTCTATACATGCACACCCATTGCGTACTATAATACAGTTTTATTCTTGTTTTCACTTCAAAAGTGTTTATTAGAGAAAATTTGGAAATACAGACCACTTTGTCCTCAAAGAAAGCATTAATCAGATAACCTTATCATCAGAGATCACCTCTATCAATATATTTGCATATCTATTCATGGTCTTTCATGTAACACATTTGTATTTTACTGTTTTATTTCATTTCACGTCACGTATGAGAGTGTGTGGGAAGATTCCAATGTGTCCTGCAGTGTTCTTGCCTGCTTTATGAACACTAACTCAGCAATCCTCACACCATTCTTACCTGGGTACTATTGTTATGCCTATCACAGAAATGAAGGAGATTAAACAATTTGTCAAGAGACACACACCTAGTGAACAGTGGTTCTCGGATTCAAATTCAGGCAATCTGGTTTGAGTCCATTGTTAATTATTCTGCCCTGCCGACCCTCATGCACACACAGATTGCAAAATTGGAATTGTGTTGTCTTCAGCATACGTGAGCACAGCAGTTTTTTTATTATCCTAATCCTAACTAGGTATGGAAATAAATATTTCAGCAAGGAGTAAAACATCCAGTAACAAGCAGCTAAAAAAGCAGGTAGAAAAAAAAATGTACTCCTCAACACACACACATGCATGCACACACATGAAACCCCCCTAAAAAAAGGCTTATATTTCTAGTCGAATACCGAATCATTTGACATACAGAGTTGCCTTCACGTGGACTGCTTAAACGAGACTTGATGTATTTAATTGACCTGTGTGTTTGATTAACTACAGAAGGGCAGAACAATTCATTGGCAATCAGTTAACTGCTAGGGGCGTTTGATGTGTACAAGATACTTTGGGGACTTAGGGATATGTAGGACAAGGCACAAAACTCTTACTGAGCGTGTAGTGATGGAGGCAAGACATATACATGCATAGGGAAATGTTACAGACGGAATGCGTATGTCTCCCCTCCCACATTCAATGTTGAAGTCTCTAACCCATGGTGGTGATGTTTTGAGATGGAGATGGAGCCTTAGGGATTTCATTAGGTTTGGATGAGGTCACGGACGTGTGACCCTCATGGGGACATCAGCGCCCTTACACAAAGAGCTTCCTTTCTCTCCTTTTCTCCCCAACAGCCTCAAAGAAGAGGGCCAGTGAGCACACAGAGAGGTGGTGGCCACCTGCAAGTCAAGGGAAGAGCCCTTGGAATGAGACCTACTTGTCGGCACCTTGATCTTGGACCTTCCCGGCTCCAGAATGATGAGAAATAAATTTCTGTTTCTTAGGCCACCCAGTCTGTGGTCTTTTGTAGTCGCAGCCGGAGCAGACTAGTACAGGGAAGATCGTTTGTTAAAAAGCAGTTTAAGTCAGCGCTCGGCACTAAGTGGAGGACGTAATAAATGTTTTAGAGCGGGGAGGGGTCTGATCCGCTGCGGGGGTGCTGATAAGGGAAGAGGCTGCAGACTCAGGAGGGAGAGACTTAACTGCCGTGCAGATTCTAAATGTGCTTGCTCCTGATTCAGGCGGCTGGGCTGGGCACAGAGAGCTCCTCTCACGGCTCTGTGTTTGCCCTTCTCTTTGACTCCCTACATTCTTCACCCCCTCTTCACCTGGTTACCGGTCCCCCTGCTTGGACTCAGGACTTAGCTTAAAATTTTCACCTTTGGGAAGTTCATTGCCCGCTCCCAGGCTTGGAAGAGGACCCCAGTTCCAGAATCCCCTGCCCTTGTCCTTCAGGCCACTTTCCATAGTGATATTTAAATTCTTGATTTGTGCAATTTTTTGTTAATGCTTGTCTTCCCCATTGGACTTCAAACTCTTTAAGCACCTGGTTTGGGCTTATTCTGCCCAATGTGATCCCAAATCCTGGCACAGTGTCTATAGGCGGTAGGTGCTCAATAAACGTGTGTTGATTGACTAAGAGGATGAATGGCCATGACCCTCCAACAGGAGAGCCCTTCCTTGCTGTAGGAGTGCTATCCTTAGAGACTGCACCCTTTTTAGGTCTGAGGTAAGGCCTGCAAATACAATGGAAAGAAATACGGTGTGGTCTCTGAGGCCATGTTTGAAAAATAAGCTGGTTGGCTCTGATCTGCCACGGCCCTCTTTAGAGCTTCGGTTTGCTGCTGATTTATAGAAACAGAGGAAGGAAGCTCATGGCCTGATGACAAAATAGACTGGGCGGGCCTGAGAGCCACAGAATAGCTAAAACAGAGCTGGGCCTGGTTCAGACGTCCCTTCAAACTTTTCAACTTGTCGACTTACCAGGACAGACTGAGAAGAGGGTTTTGAACATTGTTTTCTTTTTTTAACATCTTCTTAAAAATACAAAGTGAAGGGGCTGAACTGCAGAAATGGGCACGAGAAGCTTTTTTGGGCACAAAAGGTAAAATAAGTTTAACGGTGTTTCCTATTTGGGGACTGAGCTCCTGGAGTGTTAGGAAGAGGAGAGCTGAGCCAAGGATGTTTTTCCTTTTCTGTTGGGCTCTCTGTGAAAGTCCTTTGACTAGACTCAGCTGCCCCAATTTCCCGCTTCCTGTGCTATCAGATGTTTGGGAGAAAAGGCAAGATCTGTTTTTAGAGGCATCTGTTTAACAGAGTTCCAAAACTCCAGTCTAGCGGCTTTGAAATCAGCTGCTTCTGACCTATTTCAGGGCAAGTGTCCATCTTTCTGGGGTGACACTGGTGGTGACAATCCTACGGGTCCTCAGACACTCGGGGCTCCCATTTCACTGTCCCTCCTGCCTCCATGCAACGTGGCTGTTCACGGCCTTTGCGTTCAGATCACAGAGATGAGGAGGCATGGCGTGGTCAAAGCCACTTTCTCCTTTGGACTTTGGCAGAAGCGCAAACCCCAAGACATTAACAAGCCTTCCATTACCAAAGACTTCTGTCTAGGAGCTAAAAGTGGTCAAATGATTGAAAACCAGACTCAGTACATAGACAGGTTAATGGTGTTTAGGAGACTTTTTCTAATACAGAAGTCCCGTCCGACATCTGCCTCATACTTATAATCACGAGATGGTCGGTGAGCTCTGTTTTTACAAAACAAAAATGCTGTGAGCAAACATGACTCAAAGCCATCGCACATAACTAAAGGTTGGACCACTTCACTTTTTCATTGGCCACTTATTATATTTGAAATGCAGCTGAGAAATAGTCAAAAAGCAATGTTTGAAAAAACCTATAAGCGACCAAATGAATTTCTCAATACCTACATATTAAGTTCATGTACTTTATTCATACAGTCCCAACGATCTCCACTTTCTGCCCATATATTCTTGCTGTATACAAAATTTTAACAAACTTAGGTGTGTGGTTTCCCAGCTCATAGTACACTAGAAACAATGTAGCAGAAAAGGCAAATCCATTAGAATGAGCGAGAAGTCCCAATGGATGGCCAAATTGAGATGAAGGATGCAGAGAAAGGAGAAAATGCGGATTCAAGAACTACAAATGAACTCACATTGCCGTAGCCTGGGGCCATTTTGCGTAGGCAGGTGGCCCTCCCCACTCCCACTGAAAACATTTCTGCATTTCAATCCTGCAGGGTAATAGGATGTTTATGTTGTTGACCCTGAGTTGTCAAGCAAAATAGAAGCGAAATCCTAGCAGGTAACCTCTGTTTAAGGGGTAGAGAAGCATTCAATGTGTTTTAGAAATATTTTCAAATAAAATCATTGAAATAAAACACATTCAAGGGCTCTCTCATGGATAAGTTACAGTTACCTATATTCATTTTTGTGAAGTCCCATATTTTAGGGTAATGTCAAATAAGTCAGGTGTGTTACAGACGTGGTGTGAGCTGCAGAGAGTCAGATGAATAAAGATAGGACTCTATTTTATATACACAGTGTTAGCACCTACAATTGGGAGGCTCTGGAGAAGATAAAATTCTCCAACCTGTGTCAAGTTCAGACAGTCTGGTCAACAACAGATTGAAATAATTTAGTTAGCAAATATTTTCAGTAGAGGAGAGCAACCGCATGTAAGCAACTGAAATCTGGGGAAGAGCACCTTCGCACCCTACAAAAACTTGGCTCACCACGTCTCCGTACTGTGTCTGGCAGACAGAGGGGCATTCAGAAAATGAGCGCGTGTTCACACCCACCTGGTCTCCCTCTAGGACACCGAGCATATTTCCTCTCCCTCCCTCTTGGATCGGTTTTTGTCTGCCTTCTTGGGTGCTGTGGAGATGAGTGCTTTGAAATTCCCCAGAGAGAAGTAGATTAATGGTTTTGTTTTTCAAACATCTTAGGAAAGATTAGAAAATTATTATTTGTAAGGTTGTAAGTAGATACCTAATGAAGCATGGTGAATTGACTAGCCCCTCTAGACATGCTGAATTAGCGCCCAGGACCAAAGACCCACAAAATAAAACTATTTTATGCTAAAGGCAGAAACCCTCAGGGTCCCTCACTTACATTACCTCTGCTTCCCAGATGTCACTCCTGGGAGTGAGCCGTGTTGTCTGTGGAGCACCGTGTTTTGAGCTTGCTCTCCCCCTTGCAGCCCCTGGTGGAGGCTTTGGGGTGCTGGTGTGGCTTAGGCAGTGTCTGCCCATCCTCAGTTTGGGGGAGGGGACTTCGCTCAGGCTATTCAGAGTCCCAGGGTCCCAGCCATTACACACATTTTTCATGAATCCTCGATCTATCCTGTGTGATAACTATCTATGGTGATGTGATAAACGAGAGTTAGCTTGGGCTCCTCTAAGGATTCAAAGAATCCTTGTAAGTGCTGTGACAAAGATTTGCTCATGGCAGAATGACCTTCCCGCTTAGAGACATCCCACCCCACTCCAGTCCGTCCCAGGTCAGTCTTTCCTTTACCTCTCTGTGCCACAAATTCAATGGGTGCCCCTTATTTTCAGGAACAAGCCCCTGCTAAAAATAATGACTTCTCTTTATGTCAATTTTCCCCCTAACTCTGACTCCATTGATGAGAGCCCCCCCCTTTTTTTCCCATATCTGGGTCACCTGCTTTGGGAGGGAGTGAGCTCTTGGAATTTGGTCCCTGTATGACTGTGTACTACGAGAGACCACGTTCTCCCTACTCCAAGTCAATGACTGAATTGTCCTGGGATGAACTTGAATTGTGTACTGCCATAGATGGTGCCCAGCTGGTTTCTACCCATGACCAATGGGAGATTATAGCTCAACATGGTGAATGGAAATAACTACTGAGTAATTTTTAAAGACATTATAATATTTAAATCACTTACATATGTTGATTCATTGTGAACTTCAAAACAGTCTTGCGTAGAAAGTAGCCCAGAGATTAATCTTATCACCCCATTTGACAGTTGATGAAACTGAAGGGGAGTGACTATCCAAAGTCACATACCTAGGAACTGACAGAGAGAAAAAGAGACTAAGACTTTGTAGGTCCTTCATATTTCCTACTTCTGACAGCTGCCTCTCTTGGCCATTCTTGGGCATCATGTGATGTGATATGGCCACCACCACCAACGCCACCACAAATCAGTGCTGTCCACTGAATGTGAAGGTGATGGTATGGACACCATGAAAGGCAGGAATGAAACCATTCATCTTCTTGTCCTTCATGTGACAATGACAGACGTTTCCAAGCTGTTTGGGATTCGTGAGTGATGAAGTCTTGAAATGAGGTAAAATGAATTGGTCCCTCTGGCAAAGAGATCTTTGACCTGATTGGCATCAGGGTTCATCTAATCAAGAGGAGATCACAGGGGTGATGAATGGATTGTTCAGCTGCTCTCATGAACGAGTAGAGAAAACCAGAAAATGCCTGCAAATGTGTGCTATGCCAACTTAAAAATATAGGTGCCCTTCCTTATTTTATTTATTTATTTTTCTTTTTCACTATTTTTAATTTTGTTCAGCTACAGTTTATGTTTAATATTATTTTGTGTTAGTTCAGGTGCATAACACAGTGCTTAGACAATCATATACTTTACAGGGTGTTTCCTTGTTATTTCCAGTCCCCACCTGGCATGACGCGTAGTTACTACAATAATAGTGACTATACTCCCTGTGCTGTGTTTTACGTCCCCATGACTGTTCTGTAACTACCAATCTGTGCTTCTTAGTCCCTTCATCTTTTCCCCTAGCCCCTTCTGTCAACCATCAGTCTGTTCTCTGTATCTATGAGTCTGTTTCTGTTTGGTTTAGTTATTTATATTGTCCTTTAGGTTCCATATATTAGTGAAATCATATGGTATTTGTCTTTCTTCCTTCCTTATTTTACTTTTTTTTATTTGATTTTTTATTTTTATCATTTCCTTTATTTAAAAATTTTTTTTGTATTGTTTATGCTGTTATAGTTGTTCCTGCCTTTTTCCCTTTCCCCACCTCTACCCAGCCCCACCCTTGCCACTCCCCAAGCCAGTCCTCATATTATTGTTCATGTCTGTGGGTTGTACATAAATGTTTTTTGGTTAATCCCTTCACCCTCTTTCATCCTGTTCCCCCACCTCCTTTCCGGCAGTTGTCAGTCTGTTGTATGTATCTAAGCTTCTGTTACTATTTTGTTTGTTAGTTTATTGTGTTCATTAGATGCTATATGTAAGTGAGATTGTGAGGTATATTTCTTGCAGTGATTGGTTTAATTCACTTAGCATAATTTTCTCCGGGTCCATCCAGGCTGTTGCAAAATGTAAGAGTTTCTTCTTTTTCACTACTGGGTAGTGTTCCATTGTTTAAATGTAGTACAGCTTTTTTTTATCCACTCATCTACTGA
Source organism: Macrotus californicus (assembly GCA_007922815.1). Lineage (NCBI taxonomy): Eukaryota > Metazoa > Chordata > Mammalia > Chiroptera > Phyllostomidae > Macrotus > Macrotus californicus. The sequence goes on from VMDR010001064.1 coordinate 74,294, forward strand.
TGGGCACTTAGGCTGTTTCCACATCTTGGCTCTTATGAACAGCACTGCCATAAACATAGGGGTGCATGCATTTTTTTTTTTGTATTGGTGTTTCAGGATCCTTGGGATGTATTCCAAAGTAGAATCTCTGAGTCAAAAGGGAATTCCATTTTTAATTTTTTAAGAATACTCCACAGTATTTTCCATAGTAACTATATCAATCTGCATTCCCACCAACAGTGCATTAGAGCTCCCTTTCTCCACATCTTCACTGGTACTTGTTTGTTGATTTATTGATGATAGCCATTCTGACAGGTGTTAGCTGATATCTCATTGTGGTTTTAATATGCATTTCTCTGATGATTAGTGATGTTGAATATTTTTTCATATGTCTACGGGCTCTCTGTATGTCCTCTTTGGAGGATTGTCTCTTCAGGTCTTTTGCCCATTTCTTAATTGGGTTGTTTGTCTTCCTGGCATTGAACTGTATTAGTTCTTTGCATATTTTAGAGATTAAACCCTTGTCAGATGTATCACTGGTGAAAGTGTTTTCCTGTCCAGTGGGTTCCCTATCTGTCTTGCTGATGTTTTCTTTAGCTGTACCGAAGTTTTTTAATTTGATGTAGTCCATTCGTTTAGCCAATATATTTTCTTTCCTTATTTTAAAACCAATAAAATGAATGAGCTGATTTATATACCTTCCCTCTGGAGCAGAAATTCTGGAACGAAACTGGCAAAGGCAAGGACCAGATGCCCTCGTTGCTGACTCCTGCCTCCCCTGCTCACCCACAGGTCACACACCCGTTTCAAACGAGTCTTCACTTCGCCACTCCTGTGCTCCTGCTGGCTCAATTAGAGGGGCCAGCCTGGCCTCTATCATCAAGCCCTGTGCGAATACCCTTTGATATCCGTGGGGATCCTAGGGCTGAACAAGAGAATAAAATGAGAGACTGGCTGCAGCTGAATATTTGATCTCAGAGTTGGGTCACAGTGAGAGCAGACACCACCGTGGGGACAGTTTCATGCCAACTGTGACAATCAGTTTCTGCCAGGCCAGCTGTGGTCAATCACAGGCGTTCACCTCAGCTAAACCTTGAATGACTGCCTGTGCATCAGCAGTGAGCACACCTGGTGAGCCTGGAGTGCTGGATACTTGAGCCAGGCCTGCTTTCTAAAGCAGGAGGCTTGCTCAGCTTCTGTATGCGGGCTGCCTGCTGAAAATGCTACAGAGGGCGTGTGGGCTGTGAAACAGACCCCAGAACCTGTCAGTGACTAAAACCTTCCAATGGCTTCAGGCCCACCCCATCCTTATTCCCAATGCCACTTCTCACTTAGATCCTGAGCGCACTGACCTTTTATCCTACCGTCTACTTTAACTGAAAGAGAAGAAATATAGATGGAGAGAGATGGAGAAATGAAGATGGGCACAAGGACAGAAGGAAGGATGGAAAACGAGACAGGTATCTGAATGGCTTGTACCTGGGCAAAAGCAAATCTGGAAACAAGGCCCCATGCAAAACAAAAGACTCTTTCCTTTGCGCTCTTGACCTCAGACAACCCAGTTTCCTTCAGGACAGGCTCTACCCTCATCCACCGACATACACTCCAGACTGACTCTGCTCCCTCTCGTGCTCAGAGCACTATTACTGGGACAATCAGGAGTGCTCGGTGGAAAAGCAAGTGCTTATCCCTCAGAGAGCGTCAAGGCATGCTGTCCCCTCATCCTGTGCTAATAAATGACCATTACAGCATATACAGAGCCAGCCCCTCTTTTTGAGGTACTTTAATGGGGCACAATAATGCTACAGAATAAGGAAAAAGGAAGGAATCAGCTAAAGTAGATCAATCTCTTCATCTCTGTTTGGTCCAACTTTTCAGAAGCAAGAAGAGAAATACAAGAGAAGTTGAAAGATATTGTATTTGTCATAAAAATTAAGGAAACCACTGCATTGGAATTAGTGCTCAGTTCTTAGACATACGCCATATGGTTGAATAATTGACACTAAGAAACTCCATATAAAAAGATGGAGGAAAGCAACTAATGAAGGTCAATTTTGACCTGGGTTTATGAACAGGCAAGGTGTCTCACCTTCCAAAAAGGGAACTTCAGAAACATTTTTGGCTCTCCTGGGCTGGGAGGATTTGAGCTTTGCCTAGATCTAGTGGCATTAGCAACAGTCAGGTTGCGTCACTTGGAACTACTACCAGGAGATGACAAAGGCCATCTGCAGTGTGGTCGGCAAGTTGTTTTTGGTAACGCATGCCGCTCTGTGTGATCCACATGAGTTGTTTTCCCTTTCAAAATGCAGCACTGCTGGGACCCAGCTGAAGGAATACACTATTTTCTCTAGTTAATGCCTTAGGTCAGACACCTTCCTGAACCAAGTATTGTTGCTGGCAGGATTGCCTCAGAGCATTAATGCATGACTCACGGTATTTAAAACAAGGCCTGGGTGTGGGGTTCCATTTTTACCTATTGTGCCGTTTGCGCTTCTGAGGGCTTCACAAAGAAGACCGATTCAGTGTGGGTGGTTCTAGCCCCGCCTAAGGGAGGAATGAGATGTCTATTAACAGGAAGTCATATCACTAGGTTACTTTTATGAAAATAGATAGAAAAACAGTGTTAACTTTTTTAAAATTCAGAAAAATATCATACCTTTATTTACTGACTTGATCTTGATTTTTTTTTTTTTTTTCCATACTCTTTTAGAACCAGGAGGGCTTGAGCACAAGCCAGGCGGGGATGTGAGCAAAGCCTGGGTTCAGAAAGGACCTCTGCGTGTGATCCAGGCCCAGAGTCAATGGGGGTACATCAAGTCTACTAGAGCTAGAGTAGGGGTGTCCCACTCAAGGAGAAGGCACAGTATTGGGGAAATCTTAGGCTATGCTTGAACACTCAGAAGTCAAGTGGACATCAGCATGACTTTGGAGATGAGACTGTGGAATGGGGAAGACACTGTTCTCTGGTGAAGCCCATTAACAAGATCCACTGCAGGGGAGTGGGAGAGCTGAGAGCCTCCATGAACTGTCAGTGTCCATCCCCATGTTTCCCCTCCATGCCTCTTGCCTGCTCTCTGTGTGCTCCTGTTTTGCAGCTGCCCCATCCTGTAGCATCAGGGCAGGAGCAAACCTGAGCCAAAGAAGCCTTTCCAATTGAATGTGACACCAAGGCTGGAATTAAGATGAAATAAGTGCAGTGAGTCATGCAAATGCAGGATCAGATTTTGTCTTTATTTAACTTTATATTTTATTCATCATGGGCTTGGGGGGATTGCTTTTCTAAGAATATTGCATGAAATATTTTATCTTAATTACTGAGTTTTATTGAACACCCTTAAATTTTGTGCCTGAGGGAGTACCTCACTTGCGTCACCTTAGTTCCATATTTGACCCTTGCTTTGGCTTAAGGTGTGATTTAAAAAGCAAGAGCCCAAACTGATGTTTCTTCAGTGGGTGCTCGTGGGCTTTAGGGAATGGTATCTCCAGGAGGTGTGAGGCAGATGGATGTTTCCTGCCCCCGTACCTACATGAGATGGTAAGAAATGAACACAGTTCTGTGGCTTTGGTTTCTATTAATCATTGGGCATCTCCTAAAGGGCATTTTTTTACACTTGAAGTTTAGTTAAAATCAGTTGAGTTTCTTTAAAAGTAGAAATCAAGCCCAGTCATGTTTCAATTTAGCACTGAAAAAAATAATGCATCGCTCTTGGATTGGATTGAAAAGAAGCCAGCAAATGAATCCATTTGCTTGGTTTGGCAATGAAAAAGCCTTTTTTGAAACATAAACATGATAAATGGTTCAAAATTAATATAAGAACTCTTAAATGAGTTTGCAGCTAATAAAATAGAAACATAGCAGCAAGAATTTCTGTGGAGAAATAGAAATTCTATCCTACAGGGAGGGAGGCAGTGTGGAATTGCTTCTTGCTGTAAAGCCTGTGTTCGATCCCTACTGTGGTCAATGAGCATCAGGCCTTCCAAGGCCTTGGACAAGGGTGCACACAGTCAAGACTTTTCTTTTTTGGTACTAGTCTACCTTTTCTATTTTCCCTACCTCTTCTGCACCCTGTCCTTATGACCTTATGCACTCTAGCCAGCCACCTGTGTTCCAGGAGTTTCCCTGTCCTTCCTGTCTCTCCCTCAGTCAGTCAGGATTATCTTTGGCTGTGGGTAAGAGGACCCCAACTCTATTGGCTTGTGAAATATGTGTCAGCTTTCTCATGTTCAGAGGCAGGTAGCTCATGGCTGGTAGGGATTATTTTCATTCTGCGCCTATTGTCACCCTGAGGGAACTTGGATTAGTTAACAAGGGGAGGAAATGGGTCTCGGCTAGACAAATCTTATTTCTGCCCCATACTCCATTGAATCTGACTGTTCAATGCTCTGTTTTTAAAACAATTAGGTTAGTCCTTAATAGGCATCATAAAGTCTGTTCTATATGCTCTAAAATATATCATTTCATGTAATCCTTACAGCATCCTTGTAGTAGTATTGTTCTCGTTTCACAGCTCAAGAATCAGAAGCCCGTTGAAGTTAAGTGGCTTTCATAATGCATGGCAGAGCGAGAATTCAGAGCCCAATGGTTGGCTTTCAGTCTAATACACTTTCGATCGCATTAGTGTGATAAACAGATCTGTGATATTACATGAATGATCTTTAGGGTAACAGATAGAATTTTATGTTCTTCTTTTAGTGGTCCATATTTGTATCAGAGGAATGATTTTAATCATGGGGTTTGTGAACTGGAGAGTTTTTGAGTGGGCAGAATACAACTCTCAGCTGGTGTCGGAGGCCTTGAAAAGAACACTAAAACAGGTTTACGGAGGTGCTGACCCACACATTTTTGGTGGAACAGCATGAGTCAGGACCAAGTAAAGTGTGTGAAAGCATTGTTTATTTAATCCTTAGTTAAACCTGCAACTTCTGACAAGTTACGAGGTCCCACTGATAGTAGAAAGAAAATGCTTTTATAATTAGCTGATCCCAAACTCAGAAATTGGAAGGCATTATATGCTAAGTGAAATAAGCCAGACAGAGAAAAGCAAATTTGCATGGTTTGACTTGTATGTGGAATCTTTAAAAAAAAAGAAAGTCGAACTCATAAAAACAGAGAGTAGAGAAGTGGTTGTCAGGGGAAAATGATAAGCTCTCAGTCACAAGGTAGGGAAGGGCTGAGGACCTAGTGTATAACACGGCCACTGCAGTGACGAGCCCGGTGTTGTGTGACTGAAATTAGCTGCGAGAGTAGAATGTAGATATCCTCACCAAAGAAAGGTAAATTGTGAGACAATGGGTGTGGTAGCTCAATGGAGTGAAGTGTGTACGAAATACATCAAACCATCGCCTTGCACACTTTAAATGTCTTACCATTTTATTCGTTAATGATGCCTCAAGGAAGCTGGATGGTTTTTGAGAAAAAAAGAAAAGAACCTTTATTATGATGAGACCAATTATGCAAACTTTTTTATATGCTCTTCACTAGTACTTTGTAAATTACTTCAGTTTGTGGAATGCATGTACTGATTTGTCCAAAATATGGGACCTGCAATCTTGGTACATGGCCACCAGATAGCATACCAAATCAGAGTCATATTCATGGGTAGAACACGAGCTAGCACACTCTCTCTCTTTCTCTATACACACACATATACACATATACATACATGCATGTATACATGTGTATATACACACATATATGTATATAAACACATATGTGCATATCTCTGTGTGTGTGTGTGTGTGTATTATAGGGAACCTATCCATGTGGAAGACCAAAGGTAGCCCAGCTCTGTCTGAAAACAGGCAGGTGTGTGTTTGGCAGACCAGAAGCCAGATCCACAGGTCAGTTCTCCCGTGGGGATTCAGGCCTGCATTGTACCTAGGCCGCTTTGAGACTTGCTCTTGCTAAAAACTCCCTCACTTGGAATCAAGGCAGCAGAGGTTTACTGTGATCTACGCTAAACCTCCCAAGTATGGGGTGTAACCAGTTCAACCACTTTCCCCCGTTACATTTGCAAATGTTCTTTTTCTTTGAAGTAATTAGCAACATTCTTTCCTTTGTTATCTGTAAAAGGTAACCGGCTAAAGTGAACCTGTACATAGTAAATGAGGGTCATCCTTGATGTAATATACCTAGAGTATCAATAAAAGCCTGTCCAGGCAGGGGCTGGGGCCCTCTTTCACTTAGAAAGCAGCCGCACTGTCCCTTTTTCTCCACCGGATTTCTGTAGTTCGTGTGAATTTGTTTGTCATTCATCACAGCCATAGCATAAACATCTACAACACACAGACCCCGTGGGATAGAGTCTGCGTCAGTGCATCCTTTTATTAAAGCAATTAAGCCAAAATAAATATTACATACCCATTAGAGTGTGTACATTTTTAGAAGAATAAGTGTTTTGGAAGGAATTATTGAGATGGTCTTTATCTTACTGCTTATCAGAGGATATCAAGTTTGCTATACTAGGTCTCAGAGCACCTCATTCGCTTCCCAGGGATTATGTTGAATTTGGACAAAAGTCGTTCTAGCTCGGAAATAATATTTCATTTTCTTTCAACATGTTTCTGTTGAAGGGACTTAGCTGTAAAATCTCAACCATGTTTAGATTTTATTTTTCCACACATGTTTAAGCAGAGCATACATTCTTAAAACAGACATATTAAGTCGTTTTTATCTTATGGTTTTTAGACTGATTTCGGTGACATTTTCAGTTTGGATTTTATTGGTGATTTTTATACAAATTTTTAGTGGATCAGTATTATAAAAATAATACTTGTCCCTGAAGAAGGACAGAATTTTTAACAATTATGTTTCTGGTAAGAAACCAGAGTCAGTTTCATATTTTGATTGATGTGAGCAAATATTAGATTTCTTGACTTGAAATTTTGAGTAAATTCTTATTATCAGAGGTGCTCAAGTAATAACTTTCACTTTACTGTTTTAAATCTCATTTTTCTCTACTTTGGAACCACTGTTTTTTTTTTCCTTTGTATTGAATTTATTGGGGTGACACTGGTTCACAGAATTATACAGGTTTCAGGTACACAATTCCACAACATGTCACCTGTACACCGTGTTGTATGTTCACCACCCCGAGTCAGTCTCCGTCCGTCTCCATCTATCCCCCCATCACCTCCTCCACCCTTTCCCCCCGAGAATGCTTGTTTTCCTTTTTCAGTTTTTTCAGCTAATTCTTCTTTCTTCCTTCTATAGCCTCTGCTCTGTCCCTGCCTTCCCTGCCACACCCCCGCAACACAGCCTCGCTAGCTCATTCACCTGGCGGGGGTCCCTCTTTTCATGCCCCCCCCACACCTACACCTAACACCCACTCTCTGTGTTGCTCTGCAGACTCTGGTGGCTCCCATGTTCTTGCCTGATGCCCAATAACAAAATCACATTAAATGCATCGTGGCTTCCCCCCCTCAGGCTTTATTGACAAAATTGTATGTATTTGAGGTATACAACATGGTGCTTTGATAGACATGTACATTATGACATGATTATCGCAATCAAGGTAATTAACACATCAATGATCTCACCTCGTTATCATCTGTGTGTGTGTGTGTGTGTGTGTGTGTGTGTGTGTGGTGAAAACACCTAAGATCTACTGTCTTGAAAAATTGCAAGTGTACAATCAGTATTATTAACTGTCATCATCATGCTGTGCATTAGGACTTATTTATCTTGTAACTGGAAGTTCGTACCCTTTGACTAATGTTTCTTCTTTACCCCCAGCCCCTGGCCACTCTTATTCTGCTCTTTCTCTGAGTTTTACTCTTTTAGATTCCACATAGTAGTGACATGACACATATTTGTCTTTCTTTGTCTGGCTGACTTCACTTAGCATAATGTTCTCCTGGTTCATCCATGTTGATGCAAATGGCAGTATTTTTTTCTTTTTTATGGATGAATTATATTCCATTGTATATATTTTTTTGTCCATTAGTAAAATCTATTAATCCAAAAGTACTTAGGTTGCTTCCATATCTTGGCTATTGTGAATAATAGTGCAATAAAAATAATCGTCTTCAAGATACTGATTTCATTTCCTTCGAATAGATGCCCAGAAGTGGGGTTGCTGGATCATACGGCACTTCTGTTTTTAATTTTCTGAGGAACCTCCGAACTGCTTTCCACAGTGGTTTCCCCATTTACATTCCGCCACCAGGGCACAAGGGTTCCCTTTTCTCCACATCCTTGAAAAGCATCTTGGTTTCTCATCTTTTATTTTTGTAAGTTAAATTCAGTAATAAATGATTATGTGTATCACTAAAGGATGGCTACATTTCCTTTAAAACAAGTTAAAAGAAGAAGGTGGGGGCAAATAACTGAAAACAGCTGTCTACCTAAGCAAGGACTCTTTTTCTTGCTCTATAAATAGCTAGGACTTGAGTCAAGAGGGTGAGCTGCTCTTTCTGGATGTTGATGATTCTCAGAGTGGAACCGTCCTGACCGAGTCGAAGACAAGCTCCTCATGTCCTCTAGCAGTAGGTCGAAGTGCATGTGGGGACGAGCATGGGGGTGTTATTACATCAGACAGCGGATGGCATGGTTTCACTGATGGTGCAAAGAGACCACACATATCCTCCTGACGGGAATTTATTGCCATTCTTCCGGGTGATGTTTTTCAAATTCAAAATATTTGTTATTTCCACAGAGTTTAAATCAATGGTTCTACTTTATTATGCATCCCTAACACAGCCTACCCTTCCCATGTCCCTTGAGCTTAAGTTTAGCTCTCAGAAGTGGCTTTAAGCAATTTCACTGCCTTGCAAAGCTTCTTTTCAGGCTGATTGGGATAAATAACTGGTGGGTGGGCTTGTCCTGGGAGCTGCAGGCTTGTATGGCTATGCCCCTCTGCCACCACTGATGGGCGTCCTGCTTTTTCTCAGTATACTGGCTTCCTCAATACACACTCGGGCAAAATCATCCAAGTGACCCAGATCTTTCCAAGTCCAAGTGGAGGGAGGCCAAGGAAGGACTCGAGTGGCTCCCTCTGCTCACCTTCCTTGAGTTTGAGATTCATGTATACTTTCCAAGCATTGAAAGTGGATGCCACTTTTGGCAAAGTTTGCATGGAGACTAGAAGATTTTTTTCCAGGCTTGACCTGGAAAAAGTAATGGTCAGGGAAATGAAATGTATTTGTCCTATTTACATAGTGAAGATCGACTGACTTGGGATCCAGGGGTACAGACAAAAATAAAAGCCATGCGTGTAGCATGAAGATTAGTCCCCCATAGAGGACTATTCATGAGAAGGTCCTCAGGACTTCCACGACAGAGCAATGTGGGACTAATCATAGCCTGGACTGAGGTACCCTCCCAGTCTATCAAGCCAATTAGGAGCCACGAAATATAAGAATTAAATGGAGAGAAGGGCTGATCACTCCATTCTTTACTTTTGGAAGCATCCAGGCTCTCTGAAGGTTAGAAAGATATTCTAACAGCACAATCCCTTGATTCCAAATATCTCTAAAAAGAAAATAGGCCCATCACTCTTATTTAAGTGACAGTTGGGAAACTTTTATCGTTTAACCAATAGTTCTCTCACCTGAAGGGATGTCATCTGGATAGAATCTCTGGATCAGTAGTATGTCACACAACTATTTTTTCTTAAAATTCCAGCGCACAGCTCCTGAGGTAGATTTCATACTGATAAACAGTAAAGTTGTTGCAATCTTTCCTAATAGTGCACTTATTATTATATTTATGAGTCAAATTTGTGAGCATCCAGCTGTTGGAACTGTGATGGTTGATTTGATGTGTCCACTTGGCTGGACCACAGGGTGCCCAGATATTTGGCCAAACATTCTGAGTGCATCTCTGAGGGTGTTTCTGGATGAAATTAACATTTAAAGTGCAGACTGAGTGAAGCAGATTGACCTTCCCTTTGTGGGTGGACCTTATCCAATCAGTTGAAGGCCCAAATAGAACAAAGAGACTGAGATTTCCTCCTGCCAAGCTGCCTTTAACTGGGATATTGACTTTTCCCCACATTTGGACTTGAACTGAGATATTGGCTTTTCCTAGGTCTCTAGTCGGCCAGGCTTCAGGTTGGAACTCTACCATTGACTCACCGGGGTCTCTGGCTTGGCGCCTCACCCTGCAGATCTTGGCTCCATGATTCCATGAACCAATTCCTTATAATCCGCCCCCACCCCCATCTCTCCCTCTCTCCCTCCCTCCCTCTCTCCTATTGGTTCTGTTTCTCTGGAGAACCCTGACTAAAACAGAAACCCAACTGTAGATTTCCATTGATATATATTAACATTTCCCATTTATACTTCAATGTTTCTGTTTAGATTGCTAGCTGTAGACACAGTCTCCATGTAGGTGTAGAAAATACCTAACGTGCAGATCTCAGTCCTGACAGAGGTTCTTCCTCCAGCTGTTTGGGAGTTCACCACAGGAGGCAGCTGCAGCTGGGCCGACAGGGTGTAAAGTGTGTCAAAGGGCCCTAGAGTACTCTCTGCCCATTGTTTGAGGTCTCAGAAATAATCCTTGGTCCCTTGGGCTCTGTGGAAGGAACAGAAAAAAGAGCAGAACAAGGACAAGGAGAGGGGGGAAGAAAGGGGCGGAGGAGATGAGTATTATGGGCTGTGTGTGCTTGTTAGAAGTAGGATCCCAAACGGGCTGAAGTCCTCCAGGAAGGTTCAAGGGCTCTTCCCCCAGCTTGCCTCCAAATCTCTTCCTGCTAACAGCTCCCCTTTCCCTCTCCACCGTGGGGAGACACAACAGAGCCTGGGAACCACAGTGAATATTCACATTCTGCAGTGAGTATGCTGCAGACTCTCTCTCTAGCATGGAGATGTTAACTCAGGGTGACGAAGGACCTCTGCAAGAGGGAAGAAGAAAAACCTCTCTGGATCCTGACCTTTATCTCCCAGGGAATGACGCTGTCATCTGTGCAGCGCATCTGCAACCCTTAAGGCGCATCCTCATCCCGACAGGATCAGGTCTTACTTGGATCGCCTCTTCCTCCTCCACCCCGCACGGCCTGCACTTCCAGAACAAGGCAGCAGCTACCAGTCCTGCTCGCATGCTGCAGTGCAAACACCAAGGGTCAAAACAGCATCCCCCGGCCCCTGCCTTAAATGTGCCTGCTTTGTATCTTCACTCTCTCAAACAGGAAGAAGAGAAATGAGTTACAAGGGAATTTGTATTCATCAGTCTCTGGGAACCATTGTCTGTGGGGGCTGCTGCTCCAGCCTTCCCCAACTACCCATAGGCAGGAAGCCTGCAGTGGTCTGAGGCAACACTGCCGGGGGGATGGGGGTGTGTGGTAAGGAGGGGCAAAAGAACAGCAGGAAAGCTCATTTTAATTCTAGAGATTTAAGTAAGCATGTGTTAGCTGGCAATAAACAGTGGAGTGTCCAGTGGGGAAAACTTTATGTCCCCCTGTTGTGTTCCCTGAGGGGTCACTGAGAGTACCACTTGGAGACAGGAACTTCATTCTTGGTGTCAACCAAGAATGCATAAGAAGTGGTCCAAGCTTGGCTGAAGGGCCAGCCCAGGGCCCGGGAATCCACTGTCCTGTTGGCTGCTGCCTTTTCTAGCAGGTCTCTATCCAGACTCATCTTTGCATGGCCTCCCAGGAGTTCCCAGGGGCAGTTAGCTCCTCCAAACCTGTTCTTCCCAACCAGGGTGCTCTGAACACAAAGGTACCCTGGGGCCACCCTGTGAGGCTGGTCATGCCCCCTCCCCCACCAGCCAGCACCTGAGTCTGCTCTTTCAGACATCCTGCTTCCATGGAAAGACCTCAAACTCCACACAGCTGGTGGTCTGCTGAGCAGAGACAGCCGTGCTTGATGGCAGAGTGTCCCAGAACCATGTTCTTCATGGGGCCCTGGTGCCCTTTTCAAGGCCAACCTGATGGCCCTGTAAGAATGGTCTCTGGGTACCATCTCCCTGGATTGCAGAAAGGGATTTCATCTAATTTTTCTTTTGTCCGGTAATAGGAAATTTTCTCTCAATTCTTTTCTTTCGTTAGCAGGTCCTCACGTGGCATTGTTTTACCGTAACTTTGGTGAGATGCCTAGCAACTTCACTCTTGCTTATGTCAATTAACCTTGAGTAAAGCTGGTTTCATTATAGTTGTTCTGACTCTGTTCCAAGAACTTAAAGATGATGTTCAGTGAGGACTTACTGGGTTTCCTGCTGAGTTCCCAGACTCCGTTCCCATTGTAGTCTAGGAGTTCTCAAAATTCCCCGCGTGGAGAATCACACGGGGACAAAGAAAAATCCAAAGTCTTGATTCTGGGGACCTGTCCCCAGGAGATCAGGAATCGGTATGTCTAGTAAGAACTCAGAGCCTTGGGCTGCAGAAATCCTCAGCCCTGATTCTGATAACACTGTTCTAGCTTTTGCTGCTCACATTTGAGGACTCATCAATGATGTGGAATATTTGAATCCATTTTCAGCTTTGTGGCTTTTATGTACCTTCTTTTTTCCATTTCAGAATTTAAAAACAAAACAAGACGAAAACAAACTAAATGCAGAGTGGCAGAAAACCTTGCCCCTATCTATCTTATCACTGTATTTGAGTGGATTTTTAAGACATAAAAATATGTGTCTAAATATTCCTTCATAAAGACAATTTCAAACCAGAGCATTCATGTCAACAAGGTTGGGTCTAAGCAAAACTTTAGGATAAAAGAAAATTGTACCATGTTTACTCCTCTGATATTAAAATCCTACAGAGTAAAATACATTTGGTAGCGGTTAAGATGTAAATGGGATTCTTATGAACTAAGTCAGACTTTCTTTTCCAACTGATGCAGTTGTTCCTGTCTCTCCGTGACTCTGTCTCCCTCTACCTTTCCTAATTTAATTCAGTGAGAGAGCACACTGTTCACTCCTGTTGTGTCAGATTTGTTGTCTTCAAGGCATAAAGGAGTCTCACGGTAAACTTTATTTTAAAGGACACTTTGAATATCAAATTGTGAGTTGCTCCAACATAGGTGAGGAAAAGTTTTGCTTTGTAAAAATATTATTGAGAGATTCCTGGAAAATTCAGTATTGATTGGACCTAATTTCACATGTAGGTATGAGTTTGCTAATCAAGTGGCGTTTTTAACACTCTGCAGTTTTTGGACATCTTGAGGAAACTTGTAACCAGTTTTGTGGTAAAGTGAGCAACAGTTTGGTAACAGGAACAGCTCTCATTTAGCCGATGCATACATTTGGTCAACGGCACTCCAGAAAGTAGGGCGCATGTGCCCTTACGAAGGACTGTGGTCCTGAACGGATGAGACAGAGAAGAGCGTGACTTGTCTGGAGAGTGAGCAGGGCGGAGTAGGGGTGGACAGGAGAGAAGATGGAAGATGTCATGTTGAATGTCACCCACAGAGCTGAGGCCTTATATCTGTTTATATCTTACTGAATTATCAAACTCTTACCAAGCAAGTATTCTTATTACCCTCACTTGATGGACATACAAATTTCAAGTTGAATTAACTTGCCTAAAGTCACAGAGATGGTAGGCAGCAAAACCTGGGTTTCGGTCCAGAGGCAGAGCTCCAGGGTCTGTCCATGACCCAGGGTCTGCATCTTGCATGATGGAGAATGATCTAGAGGATCCAGAATCAGTCGGCTGAGAGTGGTCATCCCATTATGCATTCGCAGGCTCAGCTATTCCTTAAATAATATACAAGTCTTTTTCAACAACATTCATCAGCAAATCTGTCAGCTCTGGATGTCACCCACTTTTATCCGCCAAAATACATAGGGAACCAAATCATTTAGTCAAGAAAATGGAAGTCCATCCATTGCTCTGCTTTCAAGTAGCTGTCTGACAAAACTGTCACTCGATCCATGGCAGCATTGCGTACCGCCTAAGGTCCCTGTGTTTATTTCCCTAGAGCTTTTGGAGGTATAATTGGCATGATTCACTTATTTAAACTTGACCATTTGAAAATTTCTCTCTCACATACACTAGTGAAACCATAATCAAATCAAGATAAGAAACACATCCACCACCCCTTTGCAATCACTTCCTCATACCCTCAGCCACCTGAACATCCCCAGGCAACCATGGATCTTCTTTCTATTAGTATTGACTTGTTTTGTATTTTCTAGAATTATTTATAAAGGAATCACATAGCAAGGACACATTCCTGTTCTGAGGTCTGTCCATATTGTATCAACCGCTCACCTGTATGTATAGTTCATTTCCTTCTTATTGTGCATGTTGGCAGAGAAGTCTTTATATGGACATATTATTTCATTTTATTATCACTACATACCTAGACGTGGAATAGTTTGGTCATATAGCCAGTGTACTTCATTTTTAAAGAAACTTCAGAGTTTTCCAAAAGGATAGTACCATTTTACACTCCTGTTGATAGCATACAAGAATTCCAGTTGCCTCACAATCTCACCAAGCCTTGATATTATTAGTCTTTTTAAATTCTAGAGAGTTTAGCAGGGATGTAACAGTATCTCCTTCGGGTTTAAATTTTCACTTTTCTAGTAGTTAATGAGGTTGAACATTTTTCATATGTTTGTGATTCAAATACCTTCCTTGGTGACAAAACTTTTGCCTTCTTTAAAAAAATTAGGTCATTTGTTTTCTTATTATTGTGTTTTAAATATATTCTTTATATGTTCTGTATATAAGATCCTTAGATATGTGACTTACAAATATTTTCTCCAATATGTGACTTGTCTTTTTATTCCCTTAACAGTGTCTTTTAATTGGCAGTTCTTAATTTTGATGAAGTTCGACATCACTATTTTTCCTTTCTGGACCATGCGTTTAGCCTTCCAAGCAACCTTCGGCAAGCTCCAAGTCACAGTGATTTCCTTCTATTCCCCAGAAGTTCTACAGGTCTGGGTTCTACATTCAGGTCTATGGTCTCTTCTGAGTGAGTTTTTGTATGTGGTACAAATGTGGATCCGAGCTCTTTTTCTGTTGGCTCGCCTCTGTTACACAGCTGTGTCGGCACCGTTTGTTGAAAAGACTATTTTTCTCCATATTGTCTTGGCACATTGTTCACAAATCAATTGACCGTAAATGTAAGGGTGTATTTCTGAGCTCTCCATTTTCTTCTATTTATGTATTTGTCCGTTTGACGCCAATACCACACTGTCATGCTTGCTCTAGGTTTATAATGTCTTTAAATTAGGTTGTAGAAGTCTTCCACATTTCCCCTTTTTATGTCAAAGTTGTGGCTTTGGTAGGTTATTTACATTTACATGTGACTTTCAGAATCAGTATGTCAGTTTCTACAAAGAGCCTATGAGGATTTTAAGTGTAACTGCATCGTATTCATAGATCATTTTAGGGAGAATTGGCATCTTAACATTATTGAGTCTTATGATGCGTAATGTTATTTCTCTCTCCTTTTTAAAGTTTTAAAAATAGTTTTTCAGCAATATTTCATAATTTTTAGTATAAAGGACTTGCACATCTTGCCAGATATCCTCCTAAGTATTTCATGTCATATTTTTGGTGGTATTATAAATCACATTGTTTTTAAATTTTAATTTCAAGATGTTTGTGATACACAGAAATTTAGATGACTTCAGGGTATTGGGAACCTTGCCAAACTCACTGATTAATTCTAGTAACGTTTTTTTCCAGATTCCGTAGGCTTTCCTACATAGATGATTATATTATCTATGAATAAAGACAACCTTATTTTATAAGCTGAGTACCTATTTCTTTTTCTATTGGCTCACTTGAACTGGCCAGAATCTCCAGCACAATGTTGAACAGAGGTGGTGACAGCAGACATCCTCAGATTGTTCTTCACACTGGAGAGAAGACCTTTGGTCTTTCACAATTACGTGTCATGTTAGAGGTAGTTTTTGTGTGTGTGACTGTCCTTTATCAGGTGGAGGTAGTTTGCTTTTATTGCTAGTATGCTGGGAATTTTTCTTCTCGGTAATAGATGTTAGATTTTTGTCAAATACTTTTTCTGTGTCTTTTAGGATAGTCATATGTTTGTTTGATTTTTTTTTTAGTGTATTAACATTGTGTTAAATTATGCTGATTAATTTTCCATTCGTTAAAACAAACATGCATCCCTAGGCTACATTTCACTTGGCCTGGATATATCATCCTTTTACTATATTATTGGATTCGACTTGATAACATTTTGTTAATAATTTTTGCATCTGTGTTCATGGAGGATTTTGCTTTGTAGTTTAATTTATATTTAATGTGATTATAGATATGGTTGTGTTTAAATATACTATCATGTTATTTGCTTTCTATTTGTCCCATCTTTATTTTTTCTCCATTTATGCCTTTTTTGGATTGACAAATATGAAGATAAATGTGAAAATAGTTAAATAATTAAAAAATATTGATTGTGAGATGGGGAAAAGTGGAGCAGAAGCCTGCTGTTTTTATTAATGTAATCCTTTTAATAATAATAATAATAATAATATGAATCCATCACAGAGCACTTACTTTACACCAGATGTGGTTCTACATTAACTTGTTATAACAAAACCACCGACTGGGTGGTGTACACAACAGAAATTTATTTTCTCGCAATCCTGGAGGCTGGAAGTCCAAGATCGAGTTATTGGCAGGGTTGGATTCTTCTGAGGGTCTCTGTCCTTGGCTTTAGGTGACCATCCCTTTCATGTGTCCCCACTTGGTCTTCCCTCTGTGTGTGTGAGTGTGATCTAAACTTCTCTTCCTATAAAGACACCATTTCATTAACGTTAGGGCTCATCCATTGGACCTCATTGGACCTTCGTGATCACTTTAAAGTCCCTATCTCCAAATACAGTCACTTTCTGAGGTGCTGGGGGTAAGGACTCCAACATGTGAATTTGGAGGGAGAGGGGGGTGGAGACGAAATTGGGCCTGTATGTGAAACCTCACAATACCCCGTGGAGTAGGTGCCATTGTTAGTCTTGTTTACAGAGGAGAAACAGGGACATGAAGCAGGTGGGTAACTTGCCTATGACCACAGCTAGAAATGGCTCAACCACAGTTTGTATCTGGCAGCTTGGTTCAGTCTGTGCTCTTACCCCCGAACTATATTGCTTCTACTATTTGATGTATAAATGCTATGCACGCTGATTCGATAAAAATAGAAATGAGTAAAAGTATGGCAGGGTTTAAAACATCTTTTTCACCCAGGGCCAGTCCGGAAATTAGAAAAATGCTTGGGGATCTGACTCTCTAAGGACAGGAGGCCGCGAGCATCTGAGGTCATGTCTACCCTTGTCTTGCATTGACTTTTAAAAAGCTTTCTTTGGCTGTGATTTTTTTGCCCCCCAGGAGATGGTATCAATGGAGTCTATTTTTTTCTTTGACACCTGGGAGCACCAGGCTTTTGGATGGTACTTCTTCAGTGTGTACATCCTAGTGGATTATGGGCATTTAGTCTTCACGTTGATTTCAGGGACAATCCTGAGGAGCGGTAACCATAGTTACCTTGCATCCAAGCTGCTTGAAGTGACTTGCTCAATGGAAAACCTGAACGGAAACTAGAAGCTTACACTTGTGCGAGAGTGGAGAAGGAAACTGAAAAGAAGGGAAGGAGGGGAGAAGCTGCAGGGGGTGGGGAGGGTGGGAAGAGAGGGGGGATAAATTGGAAACGGGGCAGAACTGTAAACTAAGCGGGCTTGCCTTCAAGAGAGGAAAAAAACCACCCAGACTCTCTTAACTGAATTCCATTCCTGATTTGGGGGTGCTGTGCTGTGTGATTTCCATTAAGTTTCAAATTTTCTTTTCCTTCTTCTTTTTTTTTTTTAACCTTTTGGCCTCCTACACCCATTTCTCCCATGCCCTCTGGCAACCACTAACCTGTTTTCTGCCTCCCTGAGCTTGGTTTTCTGCTTGTTTGTTGGTTGTTTGTTTGCTTTTAAATTCCACAGAGAAGAAAGATCATGATGGTTTTTGTCTGTTTGCATCTTTTTTTCCACCAGCATGATGCCCTTGAGGTCCATCCATTTTGTTGCAAATGACAAGGTTTCCTTCTTTTGTTGTAATAATTGACTTGTGTACATACCACGGTTTCCTTCCCCATTCCTCCGTTTATGGGCACTTAAGTTGCTTTCATGTCTTGGCTACTGTAAATACTGTTGTGCTGACCATGGAGGAGCGTGCAGCTTCTCAAGTTAGTGTTTTTATTTTCTTTGGATAGATTCCCAGAAGTGCAATTGCTGGATGATATGGTAGTTTATTTTTAATTTTTGAGGAACCTCCATACTGTTTTCCACAGTGGCTGTACCAATTTACATTCCCACTAATGGTAAATGAGACTTCCCTTGTCTTTACCTCGCCATCGATATTTGTTATTTCTTGTCTTTTTGTGGACATTCTAACGGGGTAAGGTGACATTTCGTTTTGGTTTTTATTTGCATTTTCCTGATGATTACTGATGTTGAGCATCTTTTCATGTACTTGTTGGCCATCTGTATGTCTTCTTTAGAAAAATGTCTGTTTAGATATGCCCATTTTTAAATTGGATTTTTTTTCTCTTGATTGTATGACTTCTTTATATATTGGATATATGATTTTCAAATATTTTGTCCCATTAAGTAGGTTGCCTTTGCATTTTGTTGGTGGTTTTCTGTGCTGTAATTTTTATCTTGCTGTGCTTTTTAGAAGCTATTTAACTTGTTGTAGTTCTAATGGTTTATATCAGCTTGTGCTGCAATTAGGATTTCTTATTTCTTAGCTAGGATTTCTTATTCTAACATTTCTACTCACACAGACTGGTTACCATTCCCATTGCCCATAACTTTTGCAAAGGTAAAATAATGATTATTGCTTTGTTTTGACTCACCCAGCATTTGACATGTGGCTTATGCCTTATTCTTTCTTTCTTGCCTAAGAGACAGGAGAATAGGCAAGAAGCAGCAGACCTCCTACCACCTCTGAATGACTCTGGTAATTTCTCAACATAATCCTTTAAACCTAGGACGTAAATAATTATAGGAACAGAAGAAGAACAAAACCTCTGACAAGGACTCAAAGGAACAAGCACCGAAGTACAGAACGGCCTAAAACACCTGTGGACCTCTCCTTCCTTAGCGAACACCATCTGCTACCATGCGCGGAAGTTCAGAGTCTCTGGGTTGTAGCTGCAGTGATAGAGGTGCCAGATGGAACCGCCTTTGCAGCTGTATTTCATGGCCCGAAGAGTTCTCAGGAGATGGAGCTAAAATAATCAAAGTGAGACGGTTCTGGGAAGATGCTGCCTGTGGTCCTAGACCCCTTTGCCTGTTCTCTGCCCTTTGGCCCCCACCCCTGCAACCGACACGCCTCAGGTCCGCTTGGTGACTCATGGAGACTATACACTTGGGATGTAAACCACTTCATTGCAACGTCACTGGGGCTCGAACTGGAGTGGGCTGCTCTGCACCCATGACACCCCATTCCAGAAACTGTCATGAATTTAACACCTACCATCCAAAGAATGGTCTTTTTGAACTGCTCACATCTGCCCAAAGCTAACTCTGGGCCGTGTCTCTGACCCATGGACCCCTTTTCTTGAATTATACAATTCTATAGAGTGCTTCTGTACTTTTTCTCTATTATTCTTTCTTTAGGCCTCGAGGACTGTCATATACCTTGCGGGACTCTGAGCGGGCTTGTGTCATCTAGACTTTCACAGATTAGAGCTGGCCTGGAAATCGATGTATCTCCCAGCCATTCCTTGTCTTGTTGGAGCAGGCAGCCATGAAAACCTTCAGACAGGAGAGGATTTCTTATTTCAGTGCCCTATTCCAATTCCACATCAAACACAATCATCCTAGTGGAATTAATCTTGTTGACCAGAAAGGTGATACTGCCTGTATTCACTATGTTCCAAACTTTAATTGTGTAATTTTCCCCATTCATAAGCTGCTTGACAAGTAAGTGCTATGGGATAGGGAGCATAATATAAAAGCTATGCATCCCAACAGCAATGTGAGTTAGGGGGAACTGGCTCATGGGAGCTGATTCTGAATATTCAAGAATTTGCAAGTCAGTTGTTGAAGTTGGTGATGACTTTGAAATCAGCCACTATGGGAATATTTACACGATGGAAACTGGCAAACACTACCAATCAGAACTTTCCCATTCCTGGACAGATGGTTTACCAGCACAACCTCTGAGGCTCAGATATAATG
This sequence comes from Macrotus californicus, assembly GCA_007922815.1. Lineage (NCBI taxonomy): Eukaryota > Metazoa > Chordata > Mammalia > Chiroptera > Phyllostomidae > Macrotus > Macrotus californicus. Next base: position 94,359 of record VMDR010001064.1, read on the forward strand.
TGTGTGTGTATATGTGTGTGTGTGTGTGTGTGTGTGTGTGTGTGTGTGTGTGTGTGTGTGTTTATGAGAGCCTGAGTGAAGGAAGGGGGAAGTCTGAAGGGAGGCATGCTCTCCAACTTCCCAAAGGAAAAAAAGCTTGTAAATAGGGCTGTCAAAAATACAAAAAAGATCAGTAATGCAAATTCAGAAACATAAGGCACTGTTCTATTTGTTCTCATAAGTATAAAAATTTTAAAAATTTCAATAAATACAAATTTTTAAAAATATGAATGCTACAATCCAGTGATCTGTGCTTCCTTAAACATAGGCAAAAATGCTTGGGGTACCTGAACGCAGTGTGCTTGTAGCTGAGTCTGGTAGGACAGCTACTGACCAGCTGGTAACATGCTCTGAAAACTGAATGGCTATAATACAAATCTCCACTTTGTCTTGCTTAGTTGTGAACCCCTTTGAGGTTCATATCACACAAAACAGGGCTTTGTTTTTCAAGAGGATGGAGAAAGTTTCCTGACTTCAAAGAAACATTGGTACCAATAACTTTCAATGCAAAAATGTATTCTCCAAAGTTTCTTTCCTGGCTCCAGTCCCAGTGGTTTAACAAGTGCTGATATTTTAAGCCTGTTGCAATGTGAACTTTAGCCTTTCCATTGCAATTTGTATTCCCGGTGAGATACCTTTCCTTTCAATTATCTTTGTCTGTCTCTTTTAGTACAGCAACCTCTCTAGAGAGCCCGTGCTTCGGCTTACAGAGTGTGTCACTGAGATTTCCTCAGTAAGAGACACTAAAAACAAACATATGGTTCTAAGCTTGATGCACAAACACTGCAATTAACAATCCATTGGATGCTTTGGCAACTAATTCCCAACCTGCCAAAAGTTCTGTGATGTTCTATGGACTCATAGGCTCCAGGAGCTGCAGCTGCTTGTCCCACACCACTAATGGACTATTAAGAATGAGAGTAAAAGAGTAAGTGTAACACTTAACAAAATGTAAGTCTCATGCCCCCAGTTCAAACCATGTCCAGGATATAATATTCAAAGTAAGCAGAAAAGGCAAACAGTGTGAAGCTAGTCTCCCTCTCAGCCCTAAGTTTTTGCTTTCTCCCCCTGCCCTTTTTATTTATATATATATATAAAGATATAAGATATAAGATATATATATATATCTTTTAGATTTTTAAAATTTATTTATTTTTAGAGAGAGGAAGAGAGGGAGACAAATATCAATGTGTGGTTGCCTGGCACTCCTACTGGGGACCTGGCCTGCAACTCAGGCATGTGCCCTGACTGGGAATTGAACCAGTGACCCTTTGGTTTGCAGGCTGGTGCTCAATCCACTGAGCCACACCAGCCAGGGTACCCTTTTTAAAAATTAGTTGACCTAAGATTTCATCTATTGTGTCTCTTATTTTTTTAAGAACTAGATCTTGAATTTATTAATTTGTACTATAATTTTCTCTTTTCTAAATCATTAATTTTGCTACTACCTCTGTTAATTCTTTTTTTTGTTTTCTTTGGGTTTATTTTGTTGTTGAATACTTATTTCACCAACTGTAGTCTTTTTTCTTCATTGGTATAAAGATTTAGAGATGTGAATATAGCTTTAGTGGTATTCTTTAGTTCTATTTTCAGTATTATTACCTTACAGGTATTCTGCAATTTCAGTTTTGATTTTCTTTGATCTATGAATAAGCTTTAAATGAACAAAATAGATATTTTCCAATCCTTGGTAGGAATTTCCAGCTTCAACTTGAGAAAGTAATACCTGATGTGTATTCAGTGTTCACTGTGGGTCAGGTACTATCCTCAATGCTTTACATGCATTATATTGCTTAACCTTCAAACCAAGCCTTTGAAATAGTTGCTATGACATAGTTTATTATAAATTTACCCTTTCCCCAATATTAAAAAGAAAGAGGCTTAGAAAACTTAAAGGACTTGACCAAGATCACAACAGAGAAAGTGGCAAAACCACGACCGAAGCTGCGCCGTCCAGAGCCGGGAGCTGGGTTCTTGGAATGGTTGAAGGATGAGAGTGTCTGTGGATCTGACTTAGCCATTAGGAAGCTGGCTGCTTACTTAATTAAAGGAGCTCAAGGCTGCTGCTTGGGATTAGCCTCTGTGCAATGTCCCTTTCAGATGTGTCACATTCCAAATCAGTAGGAACAAGGAATGTTCCTTGAATCATTTCACCCAAATGATCTCCCACTTAGAGTTGTCAATCACCACGAGTACCCCACCTAGTGCTCCACAAAGCTGTGAATTGACGTGGCCTTTGCTTTGGAGAGCCACGGGAACAGTATTTACAGCTATCGGTACCTCCGTTGTCCCAATGTCAGCTCGTAAAAGGGGCACTGATAAGTACTTCAGGAGCATCTTCTTCTACAGTGCTTTTCAAATGTGACTGCACATCAGGGCCACCTGGGAGCTTTAAAAAGTCTCGGTGCCTAAACCTCATTCCAGACCAATTAAATCAGAAGCCTCTAGAGGTAGGACTGTCAGCAGCTGGTGTTTGAAACTGTGATGTCTTTGATAATGGCAGTGTTTATACTTTTTATTTCTGAAAAACAAATGCTTTCATTCAACTGTTCAATGAGCAAGTACTTATTTTTAAAGTAATTGTTCTCTCTGCCAAACGCAGTAGTGCATCTTCATTGCATGAAATTTAAAGAATCACAAAAAGCTGCAGACCACCAAAATATCAATTAGTAAAGTAAGGATTAAGTAAAGTATAGGTCTATTTATCCTTTGAAGGTCTTTCTTATTAAGCCCATGTTGATCATATAGTTACATAAGCTTATAATGCTTTATTGTGACAAGTGCCAGGCAGGCAAATATAGAGAGCTATTGGAATATATAGCAGGAAGATCTTTCAGTCTGGTACTCAGAATAGTTTTCCCAAAAAACTTAAGCTCTGACTTGAGAACTGAGATTTGCAGAATAAAGAAAAAGTAGAAATTAATTAGGAAGGTTAGATGAGGAAAGCCCTTTGGCAAAGGGAGTAGCATGGCAAGGGGCCATGGGGTGGTGGGGAGCGCAGCTCCTCCTACCACTAAAGACCAGGGTATCTGAAGTACAGGGGGTGGGGCCATCTGTAGAGGAAGGCAGGGGCCAACTCCTTCAGGCCCCGCGAAACATGTTAAAGATTTTGGTCTTAAGTGCATTAGGAAACCATGAAAGACTTTTAGGTAGACATTGTGTTTCTGAGATCTCTTTGTTTGCTATATGGAGAATAGATTGGATGGGGCAAGAGGAAAATGGGGAAGCCAAGGAGAATAAACATTGACAGTTGATAACATCTTAGGCTGAGATGACAGCCAGGGAATTAGAGAGAAGAGACAGGGTAGAATAGGAGAGAGTGTTTATTGGAGGGTAGAACAGACAAAATCCAGTGATGGATTATAGGAGGAAATTATGGAAGACAGTGGTGTCCATGACAACTCCCGTTTTCTGGCTTTTGTTACTAGATACAGGACACTCTGTTCCCTAGGAGTAATTTATGAGTGAAGGACTAGGTTGGAAGGGAAATCAGATGAGTTCAGTTGTGGATACATTGGCTTTGGCCTTAAGGTGTTCAAATGGAGAAAATACATGAAAACGTGGGCAGGGGGGTGAGCTAAGAGCTCATGGGAGAGGTTAGGGCTAGAGGTATAAATGTGAATGTTGGGGGAGTTGTGAGTGGTCATTAAAACCATGGGTGGTAGTGAGCTATCAGAGAAGGGAGCATAGAGTAACAAGAGAAGAGGCCCAGGCTGAGCCTTGAGGAATGCTAATACCGAAAGCCAGCTGGAGGAGACTGAGTTCACAAAGGACACAGAAGAGGACGGGCTGCAGAGGGAAGAGGGAAGTTAGGAGGGTGTGATATCAAGGAAGTTTAAAGAAGACAATTAGGTTTTTTAAAGAAGGAGTTAATAGTGCAAAATCCTACTGGCAATTCGCCTGAGAACGGAAAATGGCCCTGTCTTCTAGCCACGTGGAAGTAGGTCAAGGGCGATCTGAGCTAAGCCATTCTGGTGAGGGGGTGAGGGGTACATACCATAATCAGATTAGAGTGGCCTGAGGAGGGGGTGGGAAGTGAGGCAAGAGACATGAGGGACAAAAATTACTTTAAAAAGTTGGCCAATGAAGAGGAGTAGATAGAAAGACTAGAGGGTTTGGTGGCTAAAGAGAGAATTTTGTGTTTTAAGGTGGGATAGAGTTGAAGCTATTTGAAAAGTCAGAAAGTGATATTTCCTGAGAAGATAGGAGGAAGTAAGGTCGACCAAAAAGAGGAGGGTCGACTTACATAACAAGAGGAATTAGAAAAGTATGAGAATACATGTGGTAATGTGTGTAATTTCTCTAACAGGCCATGTAGGCATTTCATGTCTGTGAGCATCTAAATCTCTGTGACGTAGCACGTCAGGTTGTTGGCTGTGAAGGGTGGTCGTGAGTTGTGGGGCATACGAATGCATGACTGTGTGTCTGTAGGTATGTAAGGAAGGGGGTCGGGGTTTAAAGAGAGTAGCAGAGTTTTGAATAGTCATGTAGAGAGTGAGACGCTGATCTGGCTAGATGAACAAATAGAATTGCCATTATTTTGTTAAGGTCTAGTTAGGGCTAGTGACCGTGGACTTAGAATAGTAAATATATACTTGTTTCATTTACTTGTTCATTCAACAAATATCAATTGTTATACTGTTCCAGGGTATAACAGCAAACAAAACAAATTCTATATCGGTACAAAGTCTCCATTGCTGCAGAGAAGATAGGCCAAGCTCATATAAATGAATGTTAAGTGGGGCAGGTACAGAGACATTGTGGATAGTTATGGAAAAATATCCGCTACACAGGGCAGCCAGGGAAGAGACACTTGAGCCGAGACTTGTAGATATCTGGAAAGAGTATTTCAGGTCAGGAAATACCTGATAAAGGTAAATGCAAATATCCTGAGGCAAGAGAAAGATCAGCAATGAGGTCAGCGTGGTTCAGAGTGGCTGGGGTCACAGGAAGAGAAGATGATGCTAACATGAAAACTGTGGGCCAAATCACAGAGTGTTCTAGAGCGTGGAAAGGATTTGGCTTTTAATCAGAATGAGATGAGAGGCCACTGGAGGGTTCTGAGCAGAGCAGGGACATAATAAATCTTGCATGTTGGAATTTGTCTCTAGCAAAACTCAGCTGCCTGAGTGCAAACTTGGAGGAAGTCCAGGACTTGGGCTGGCAAGTCCAAAGAGAAGACAGAGAGGTATTGAGCATAGTTACTGAGTTTGTTGACTCCAGAATCTAGTGTGGGTAAAAAAGGACATTATGACAGGTGGATGCCAATAGATACGGATAGGGTAGACTTATCAATGAACTTGAGGCTCCGTGAAGACAAAGAATGATCAAACAAATTAGTGAGAAGGGAAGGAGGCTGGTCAGAGGGGGATGTGTGGTATTCTTTATTTTAAAGATAGTATAGCTTCACGTAATGCCAAGGCCCATGTGTAACCTTGCGAGAGAGTGATTAAGAGAGAGATACAAGGAAGGGAAGAGAGAGGCTAAGTGTTTGTCGAATTTGACATATTCTTATTTTTAATATTTAGCTTAAGCTGGGTTTTTCCATTACCTAAACACTTCAGAAATGTTCTGAGGTACACTGGAAACCTTGACAAGCACAGTCTTGTAAGCAGAACAGAGTTCAGAGTCCTGTTTAGAATGTTTTAAAAAGGAGGTGGTGTTGAGTGGCCTCCTATTGAAACAACACCAATGAGGGAGTGTGTTCAGCACCGCTGAAGGATGAGTGGGCGAGCAGGTGGGTGGGCTCTAGTGTTCTCAGCACTGTTTAAGTGGCTCACAGCTGGAAAGTTGGAGAATTGCTAAATTATTTTATCACATTCACTTAAACAGGAATTAATTGAGACCACTTACTGATTCAGACCTAGCTGCTTACTGAATCATCTACACAGTCTTTTCAAAATACAAGCATCCATGTTCCACCTAGGTCCTAATGTTTCAGAATTTTTGAGAGATGATGCCCAGGTATGTTGGCATATTCATATAAAACTCAATGGATTATGCATAGCTAGAATTGAGAAAACCATTGGAATAATGCTTACTGGGCAGTTACTGTTTTTGCCTGTACATACCTATGACCTCTTTCTGTGGCCAGGGTGATGTGATGTGATTTTACCCTGGGATACCATCCCTGACCCGCTCTTGGTCTGCATGCTTTCAGCAGAACTGATGCTACTCTGGCTCCAGGGATAGCAGGTTATCTGAGGCCGAATGATCTGGGAACCACAATTCTCTTTCCATAGAGGCTGGTTTAGGAATGGTATAGCACCTAAGCCAAGGGGATTTTTTCCAACCAGATCTAATTCTAGGACTTTTGCTTTACTGACGGAGTCATTCTCTTGCCCATGGGTTTAGACCTGGGAGGATGTGGCTTGGGGCTGCTGACAGGTGTCCTGCCAACTGGAAGAAAGCCTCTTTGGAAAGGGAGTAACACAGAGGAAAGCAAAGGCAATGTAAAGCCAGACACCCACCCTGCCAACACTGCTTACTGAATGGAGCCGTTTCTGTTTACTGTTCCCTGGACCTATATTCCCTCACTTGCTTAGGAAATTTGGACTGGGTTTTCTCTCACTTGCAGCTTAAGAGTTTGATACCCAGAGGTCGGAGCCTTCTCTACAGGGTTGCCAGATACTTGCTTTACTCCAGGCCATGTGATTTCATCCCCTCAGATAGTCTTCCTGCATTCTGGCTCAGGAAATCTACCTGCTCAGAATGTGGCTCCCGTGGCAGGGAGACAAGAAAATGGAATCCGATCAAGATGGGAATGGCATTGACTCTCTATGAGATTATGGTCTCTGGAGACCCCTAGACTTGCAGAAACTGCTCCGCTTCTATTTAGACCTTGTTAACGTGCCCAAAAGGTTAAGAAGCAAATGGCCTCAGCCAAAAGGAGCTATTTGGGATGGAGAATGCTAGAAGTAAGTGACTAGCACATTATGATCTGAACTCAGGTTTGAAATATGGCAAAAGCTAGATGTTAGCCATTTTTCTGTGTCGGCCTGTTTCTCAAATCGCTCCTGTCTCTGCCTTTCCCCAGTGGGTGCCCAGATTCATAGGTTATTAATGGTTTCTGAAATGCAGTGCTGAGCACTCTGTGTTGTCACAAGATGAAGAATCACTTTAGTTCCTAAAGTAATTTTGAAGAAATCCAGTTTCTCTGGCAAGCAATATTGCCAACTATTGTAATATTACCTCCTCCTTGAGCTCCCCACTTCTCGTTTTTTTCTTGGCTGTTTAGCTCCTGAAATTCCAGAAGGATGTAATTAGGAGGCACATTGGGTTTTAAGTTAGTCTCATGCCGTAGCAGAAAAGGAGACTGGTGCATCCTAGTCCACCTACTGTGTTGCTATTTACTGAATGGAGCCGTTTCTGTTTACTGTTCCCTGGACCTATATTCCCTCACTTGCTTAGGAAATTTGGACTGGGTTTTCTCTCACTTGCAGCTTAAGAGTTTGATACCCAGAGGTCGGAGTCTCGTCTACAGGGTTGCCAGATACCTGCTCAATAACCTATTAGGTAAATAGCTTCTCATTTCCTTGAAATGTTGGATGCTGTCATTTTAGTGTCTGTAGAAGAAATCGCTGTGACAATGTCAGTACCTGGACAGAAGTTGGTATATTTCCAGGTACAAAGTCCAACTGTCTCATAAATTCAAATGCTAGTCAGTAGACAAAATTTGAAAATGCAGTCCAAAAGAAGGCTTGATATAATTAAAGTCCTTCTATTTCTCCCGAAAATGGTATAATCTCATGACTCCTATGAAGGTCATGTTTAACTGCTTTTCTCAAATGTCACCATCATTTCAGAACCCTGCATAAATACCATTTTGGTATCAGTTTTCTTCCATGAAACAATTTTCCCTAATAACCTGAAACTCCCTCTGAGCCACAATGTCTAACTTTCTTTAATATTAACACGAAACTGCATTTTAAGGGGAAAAAATGGCAAAGAACAATTGACACTCAAACCCAGAGAACTTGTGCTCAATTATGTACTTACATTCCTTCTCCTTTGATATTATTTGTAGCTTAAAAGTAAAATAACTGAAAAAGAAAGACAAAAAAACCCACCCAAACTTGTTAATATAGAAACACAGAACACTTTCCTTGCATCCTTACTTAGTGCTAAACGTGCCCCAGTTCGGGGGGAGCACTGGCCGGTGGAGTGCGGAGACCCCTTCCGTTTGTCACTGTCCATGGAGTCACACGGAACTCTAGGGAATTCTGAGAGTACATCTCAGCAGGACTAAAACCATCCTGATTCACCCTTTGTCTGTGAGCCATGAGACACTCTCAGCTGAAAGCTCCAGGTTATGTCTTGCATCGAAAAATCCAGTTCAGGGCAAGAATAAAGCTGTAATGCAACATGTGAAATGCGAAATCCAATCACCTGCTAATATTTTAAAATCCAGTGTCTCAACATGAATAAGGACAGACATGGCTCTAAACACACACACACACACGCACACACACAGCCTACAGATACCTTAGGTTGGGGTTCAACAGGAACAACCCCCCCCCCAAACATGCATGTCTTTAGGAAGGTAAGTACCTCATGTTGTTTAAACAAATAAATTAGGAGATAATTTCTTGGGTGTGGGGACCCCACCTTCAGATTCAGCAGTGTTCTCTCTGGGTCTAAGGCATGTCCAACCTCATTGGAGTTCTGTGGAAAAGGACTTGCCGGGTGTCCATCTGCATAACTGATGCTGCGGTCCCCTGGAAAAGCATGCATCTTAAGGCAACCGCCAGAGACTCCAAACACTGTAAAAAGAACAATACCTCAGGATTGGAGGGGAAGCGGTGATTTGAGTACGACACGGAGTCTCTCATGAAAACCCCCTTCCTGTCCAGCAACACCTCCCCTCCCAAGGGTGTGGACCCGTGTTAGACTGAAGGTGACCATTTCTCACTTCTTTTTAAAAGCTATGTTGTAATGGCCCCAGGGAATTAGCAAGAGATTATGAACCCAAGGCAGTATTGCTTTGTAGTTTTTGTTAAGTTTTAGTCCAAATGGGAGAAGGGGACTTTCTTTACCAGGACTCACTACTGTTGAATGATTAGGTATAGGACAGACACAGTAGCCTGAGCTACTGATTGAACCAGCCTCCATCTGGAGCAAAGAAGCAGGACAAGGGCTCACCCTCCTGCAGGCATCAGTGGTGTCTCAGGAGCACTGGAGGCTTCACAGAGTGGAGGCAGGGCATTGGCAGGTGTTCATGTTTGAACCTTCAGCAAGCGAAGGTGGGAGTGTGCCAGTTAGAGGACAAATCTCCCCCCAGGCATCTGGAGTCTGGGTGGGAGGTGAGAGGCAACAATGGCAGGTTCAATATGTTTACGTAAGAATCCGATCATCGAGAGCACAGAATCCACTTGGAGTCTTCAGACACAGGCAGGGTATTACGTGGACACCACTGTGAGAGGATCTGCTGGGCTGTGGCCGCGCTGATGTTTCTGCTCCCACCCCAAGGTTGAGTGGCCTGGGGAATAGCTGTTCTTTCCCTTCCATTGCTTTTCAGTAAAGGATTTATCTCAGTGTTCTTTGGACAGTGAGACTATTGTAGTCTTTGCTATTGTGACTTTCTATAGATTGCGCTATGGAGAATTTCTTCAGATTTTCTTTTAGTTCTGTAAGTCTTTCTTTAACTATATCTAATATGCTGTTAATCCTATGTATGGAGTTTCTTATTCAAATAGTTATGTTCTTTACTTCCTGAAGTTCTGTTTGGTTCTCATCCAACTTTACATTGCGTTCTTATAGGACTAGATGCAGTCTGATATCTGTTGTTCTGTGTGACTCCTGGCTATAAACTCACAGTCCTTGGAACATACTCTCTGGGAATTCTTTGAGAACTTAGTTGAAATTTCACTTCTTTGGAGAGTTTGCAGTTGTTTCTGGTAGATGTCTTGGATCAGTTTAAATTATATTTCTAGCTTACAGTGTTTTTCCCTTCCAGACCTCACAGATAGGATGAATATGAGCGTAGAACCTTAAAGGCCAGCCTTTGTATTTGTGAATTTTCATGAAACACTCTATCCCTCTCTGTCCAACCCAAACGTGGGCAAGTTTCCTTGCTGTCTTTTCCTGCACAACAAGGTTGTTTCTTGTGTACCCAGGATGGCTGCTGTGAATTTCAGTACTCTTGTTTTATGTCTAGGTCTATCCTGAGAATGTCCACCTGTGTGGACTCTAGGTCCATTCTTTGTCCCTTTCCCCCCAGAACTGTCATTTGCTTTTAAAACAGAACTATAAGACCTCCAGGTTTCAGCTCATACTGTCAGCGAGAAAGCTGGCTTTGGCTGTCTCAATAACTTGTTTAAAACCGATTTAAAATACTGTCCTCCACTTTTAGATTTGTTTTCATATGTGTTTGTTCAGCCTCTGTCAGATGTCTGATGAATGTTGATGGAAATTTCTCATCAAGCCGGTGAAAGAATATGTCACTTGCCATGACCAATTGTAGTTCACAAAATCTTTTACTTTAGTTAAAAATGGACAATTTCTTATTGTCTATGTTTTTATAACTCAGCAAGATAAATACTTGCAGAAAAACTTTCTGATGGTAATTGAAAGAAAGCTTTGACAAATTGGAACAGATGACATCTTTCTTTCTTTCTTTCTTTCTTTCTTTCTTTCTTTCTTTCTTTCTTTCTTTCTTTCTCATTAACTAACATACTTAGTCTTTACAATAATCCCTGTATAAATGAGGTAGATATTTATTTCTTAAAGATGATAATTATGCTATTGCTGATGTTCATGAAGACCTTATTTAGGTCATTAATATTTTAAAACTTGTTGACTACACATTTTTTTCTGGCATATTTTGGCTTTGAAACTGAGGTCATACAATTATACAAATAACTGTACAATTGACTTGTACAATGCAAGTGGATGAGCAATTATTTTATAGCTAACGTGATGCCTCTAGTAGATTCAAGCTATTTAGTGTCTTTAGTTTGTACCGGGAAGTCCCAGCTGTACATAAAGTCACCACAATGAGTCTCGGTGTGTGGACCCCAGTTTCGGGTCTGCTGTGGAAGGAGAATACTTTACTTCTCTAGATCCCAACTATGAAATAGCAACATTGCATTTTTCTTCCAGGAGATTATGTTTTCCACAGAAATAAGAGTACATGGTTTCACTTATATGTGGAATCTAAAAAAAAAAATTAAACTCATAAAAGCAGAGAATAGAAAAGTGGTTGCCAGGGGTTGGGGGTGGGGTAAGTGGAGAGATATTGGTCAAAGGGTACAAAGCTTCAGTTATGGAGGGTTAATAATTTCTGGAGATCTAATGCACAGCATGGTGACAATAGATAATAACACTGTATTATGTACCTGACATTTACTAAAAGAATAACTTCTATGTGTTCTCACCACACAAAAAGGTACTATGTGAAGTAATGGATGTGTTAATTAACTTGATTTGGAAATCATTTCACAATGTACAGGGTGGGGTCAAAGTAGCTTTACGGTTGTGAGTACATGAAACAGAATTTATTCTTGTATTATTATTTATTAAATATGTATTGGAATATTTTCCAGATGAACAACTGTAAACCTACTTTTGCTCCACCCTATATATATGTATGGTGAAACATCATCATGTTGTATAGCTTAAGTTTTAATTACATTTAAAAATTATATTGTTCATGTATAACTAGAATAAGAGAGAGAAATTAATAAAGAAAAAGGTAATAAATATACTTTTCAAAGCGTGGATACAATTTTTGACGTTTTAATCAAAGTTGTTTATCTGGTACTTCTGATGGTTAGAGCTCACAGAGAGCGCAGATTGCCGGAAGGACGAACGAGTGGGTCCTGGAGCAAATGGAGCCTGAAACATTGCTGGAGGCAAAAATGACAAAACTGAAGCTGTCCTACTTTGGGCCCATCTTGAGAAGGCAGGTTCTTTAGAAAAGACAGTAATGCTGGAAAAAATAGAAGGCAGCAGGAAAAGAGGAAGACCAACTATGAGATGGATGGACTCCACAAAAGAAGCCGTAGGTATCAGTCTGTGGGAGCTGAGCAGGGCGGTGAGGACAGGACACTGTGGACATCACTCACTCACAGGGTCACCAAAGTTGGAGCTGACTCAACGGCGCGTAACACACGTGTAAACTTTTATTGACAAACAAGTATATTTAGTCTCGGTAGTTCTTATTTTCTGCTGAGAACAGAGCAATGCCTTTAAATATGACAGTTAGAGTGGATGTAATGGTGTTTATTTATATGGTAGAGTTTTATCAGATCCTGTCGATTTCTAATGGCAAATGTAATGTTGCCCAGAGAAAGGGAACTCGTTGACTCAGCAGGCCTGGTTTTCAAGTACGTGGTGACCCAAAGCTAAGAAATTTAATGCAGTGAATAGTTAGCCCTGGATTCAAAAATACCTTGCTTGACTAGTGATGAGCTACATCCAATCACATGGAATCTATAGGCAGAAAATGTAAGTTACTGCATTTAGGTTCAAGAATTCAACCTGGTAAGCATGTTTTCCAGAACTAAACCTGCAATGACTCAAGTATGAAAAGAGCTGGGGTTTTTAAGTGACTTGCTTTCCAAAGAAAATAATGGAACATGGCCTGTAATAATAAAAGCCTGGGGTTCAGATCATGGAGTGTACGGGTCTCTCTTTCCTCTGCACGGTTCCTGCCATGACTGTCTCTATTCCACGTGGCATGCTAACTTCATTTGCTTCTCACAAGGAAAGTGAAAGATGGGACGGAGATTGGGCCAACATGTCCCATAGAAGTGATCGAGAGAACCTGGAAGTGTTTAACGTAGAAGCAAATGATTTAATAAAAACATACTAATTGCTTATCCCTCCTCATCTCCCCTACATCTTATTGTTGTGGAATCGTCGCAGAATTCAGTTCTTTGTTTTTCTCTTTTCCATCTATCCTAACTCCCTCAGTCATTCTATCTGTTCTCATGGCTTCACATGCCATCTACATGCTGATGAACTATCACATGTATATCTCTAACCATGACCTCTCCCAGGAGCTTAGAGTCTCATATTCAACTATTGACTTGACATCTTCACTTGGATGCATAATAGATACTTCCAGCACAATATGGTCAAAACTGAAGTGGGCTCAGAACCCTGCCTCCCCTTCCTCCTGAAACACGCTTCTTGGGCGTCCTTCTTCATGTCAGTTAGTGACAATTCCACCCATCACTTGCTTAGGTCAAAACTACTGGAGTCATGCTTCTCTCTGGTCATTGCGAAGAGGACACGATGACTGACAGACGTGTGCGGGGAGGATGGAGAATACCCGTGGACTGAGCAGGAGCCAGTCTCGTCACAGCAAGTCCATAGGAAGCCTCGGAAAGTGTGTGTTTGGAGGAGGTATTTGACAGCGAAGTGCCACCTTTGCGTGGGCCTTTCAAGGAGAGTCCTGTAGTTCTGGGCATCTGCTGCTCTCATCAGGTCTGCGGATGAAGAAGAGAAAGGCAGGATGAAAGTTACATTCTAGAATGGGGGCCTCCTCCAACACTGGTTGTTTCATGATGTTTGGGGGAGTCTGACTCTCTGAACACACTGGGGTGGCAACTGTGGAATGCACAATGGTGCCTGTTTCTGGTGACACTGAGAACAAAGCTTTTAATGATGGTCTCGCCCAGCGTGTGCAGTGAGTGCACAGCCCTGCACCTGTGACCGCTCCGTCTCCTGCTCCTGTGGAAGTAATCAGGCTATTCACAGAACACAATAATCTGCAGTATTTCTCAGAGAAAAAAAAGAACAAATTCTGCCTCTCAGTTCAATTTCCAGAGCAAAATTCAATAGCTTTACTGTTCTACGGGAAGAACAGAACTAAAACAAAACGCACTGACAACTCAGATAAACAGAAAATAGCTATGGGTCTCAGTGAATATATTTATCTTTAATTTCCCTCTCGTTTGTCTTTTGTACAGATACAATGTATTTAAAATCTGGTATTCAGCTTATTATAATTACTCATTGTTTCATGCTCTTCATGATCATTCATTGCCTATATGCTGAGAATGCCTCTGTGTGGATATGCTATGATCAGTACAACAAAACTGGGGTTTTCATCTGCCATGAGACTTCATGGTTAGGCACTACTGGAACAGAGGATGTACCAGAGTTTACTCGAGTCTAATCTAAATGTGGTTATGGCTAAATATCAAGCAAAGGAAGATGTGCCAATTTTTGGTGTTAGTTCTTATGTTAAGAGGGCTAAGCACTTTATTGTTTCACTAATCTTCAAAATAACCTAAATCGGTACTTCTGTTTCTATTTTATGTATGAGGACAATTGGTGTCATTGAAGTTTACATGATTTGCTTGATCCAGAACTTTGAACCCAAGGCTTTCATTTTATTTTGGAACCTATGTGCTTAGTTATTGCACTGTGGTGCTTCCTCAGCACATGAAAAAGAGAAAGAATAAAACAAAGGAGTGATACAAAGAAACACAAAGACAGACAGCTGCCTTCCTCTGTAGGTGGCTTCGAGCACCCCAGGGTGAAGGAAGACAGAGGAGGAGGGCTGAGGTGACAACGAAGTGAGACATCATTGACGTCTACTTAACGATTTGGTGGCTTGAAGCCATGGCTACTTAATGAAAGTGATAAGGAGAATCTGGGAAGACGTACAGCCATGTAAAAGGAAACCATTTCTAGAATATTCTCCAGGACAAAGAGGGTTTGCCATGGTCTTTACAAACAGCGTGGTTCGTCACTACCACTGCAGCAAGCTGGCCCATAGAGCTGGTAGAAGAGTGAAGGCAAGGAAGGATACTTCCACATCTCCACTCACAGCAGGGCTGGAAGCCAGTGTCCACGCACCTACAGCTGGGAAGAAGTGGCCTGGCAGTCCCGCCTCCTGATGGCCTCAGTACCGCCAGGAGGATGCATCTTCATCCCAGAGTGGGGGACGATCGGATGGCCATCATTGACTTTAGTTGAAATCTAGCTGGAGTGAAATGCAAGAAAGATTCCAAAGTTTTTCCATTAATTAGCAACGGCAAAGTACATACATACTTCCTTCTGGCTTTTAAGGTCAAAATTCTTCTTGCCTCATTGCCAAAAGTGTTCATTAGAGAAGGGAGAGTAACAAAGTTAACAGGAAGTCATTGGCATGCTGATTACGATTTTCTAGGTACTAGTTCAAAGAAGAAATATAAGCAACGGGCAAAGCCTGAAAATGTCTTATTTGTGTCCATCTGCCTGTGTTGAATAACACATTGTGTTGTCCTCGTGTGCTGTGGATGGAGAAATGGTCAAGTGCATTTTCGGTATTAATGCTGAAGGAATTACGTAAGGGCCTGATGCCAGGATAAAAATGCTCAGGCTGACATTTGAGTTTTATGATGATGGAGAATCACTTATTCAGAACTGGTAGTCAGGCGGGGGTTAATATTAGCTTCCTTGTCATTTCCTTGAAAGTAAAAATTGTTTTCTAAGTTATAGAAAGAGCTTATTTGCATAGATATGCTGAAACGACACACATAAGTAGGAAGCAAATGTTTTAATGTTTTTTTTTTTTTTAAGTATTAGTTTCTTAGAACGGTTATAACACATTACCAAAAATTTTGGCTTAAAAGAGCAGAAATTTATTCTCTCAGAGTTCTGGAGGCTAAAATTCTGGTTCAAGATCAAGATGCCTACAGGGCTGAGAGGAAGGTCCTAAGGGAGACCCCTCCCTTGCCTCTCTCCCAGCTTCTCGTGGGTACTGGCCATCCCTGGCATTCCCTGCGCTTGCGGATAAATTGCTCCATTTTCCCCCGTGTTATCACATGACCATTTCTGCATGTGTCTCTGTCTCTGCGTCCCTATTTCCCTCTTGTTATGAGGATGTGTCATTAGATTAGGGCCTAGCCTAGTCTAGGGTGACCTTAACCTTAACTTGATTACATGGACAAAGACCTTTTTTCCAAACGATGTCATGTTGACAGGTACTGGGGGGTTGAGACTTGAACTTAATTCTGTGGTCTTGATCTCTCAGCATGGCTCTGGTCCTTCCCTGTGTATTTCCCTTCTCATCAACTTTTTCTCTCTGCTACTCGGAAGGCAGGTATCCCCGCTTCCCCAGTTTTCTCAAAGCCACATGAAGAATGAGAGACGTTACAGACCAAGAACAATATATTCACATTCAGAGCCCGGACTCTGGCTGGAAAACCAGCAGTCACAACAGTTATTTTACTGGAGAGAACTAATAAGGAATTGAGGACCTAGAAAGACACAAAGAAGCACTGACGTGACCCCGACAGGGACTGCAAATAGGAAGAAGCATGCCCCCTCGCCCTCTGCCTGACACCAGCACGACTTTAGTGAGCGGATCCCTTTTTGTCAGAACCAAACTGGGGGCCATCGAGTAAAGGTGGCAAGACCGAGTGGAGAGCGGGCTTGGAGCTGAGAGATGCAGTGCAGCGACCAGCAGGTGTGTTTGCTGAGCCCGTGCGTCAGGGCCAAGAGGCCAGTTAGCACAGGCAGCTGGCAGAAAGGGGGAAAGAGGAGGTCAGTGAAACTGGGCAGCCAGGTGGGGATGGAGGGGAAAGGGGAAGAGAGATCTCTTTCCAGGACCAGGAGGCGGAGTAGAAGAAATGCATGGCAGCTCACTCACTAACTTTAGATATTTTTAGCTCCCTGAACTGAGGGTTTTGAACTTGAACACTTTGGATGAAGATGAGGGTATATGGGAAAAACCTTACCTTCTAATCAATAAGGAACTAAACAGATCCAGGTGGGAATTCCCCAGGACCTGGGGCAGCTGCTAACGCTGTATCGCTGTTTAAATCCCACGAACAGGGAACAGCTACTGTTCATTACAGGCCCTTGTTCTGTGCGCTGAGGGGGATAGAAAATGAGTGTGAACACACAAACAATTAATTGATGTAGCAATCAGGGGATTAGGACTTCAGAGAACAAACAGATCACACTCTGTTGCAGGGTGTCTCCACCTTTATTATTATTATGTTTTATCATCCCTCTAAGGAATCTTTTGGAATTTTTTCCCTAATTGTTTTTCTTCCCAGAAGAATGTAATGCCGCAGATATACTGTACCTCTAATTATACTCTGTGGCTCTTTGGAGGGCCACAAACCACCATAGTGTCTAAGGTTTCCCTTTCTCACACCCTCCAAAAACTGATTTCGCCCCCTGTGGGGAATACCACCCCATCTAGAAGTCACGCTACCTTGGAGGCTGATGGTGCCCCACCCAGATCGTCCCCAGGTGATTCACCTATTCCCCAGCTGCTGTGAGAATTGACCGGGATCAAAGGCAACGACCCCAGTAGTTTACCTCCCCTGCCAGACCCGGCAGAGCCAGCAGCCAAAGTCTCACTCACAGGGAGGTGCACAAGGCTGACCCTCCGCGTCCTGCTAGCATGTGCTGTCAGTGAGCGACTGCTGGTGAGCCAAACCAGAGGCCCACCCTCGGGCCACAGCTCTGCGGACCAGCAGGTAGGCCTCTGTCGCCGAACGCCTGGGGTGTGTTTCGGTCGGCCGCGGTGCGGTGCCCTGCGGGTGCCAGTCGACCACGGGGCCCAGGATGGGAAGTTCCCCTGGGTTCCAGAGCCAGGCGATCAAGGGTGACCCCTGGGTGGCAGCCGGCAAACTGGGGCACGGATATGTGTGTAGAAGGTCCCCTCCGGAGGGCCTGGTGCTCCCTTGCAGGGCACAGGGAAAGTGCAGAGATGGCGCCGCAGGGAGAAGGTGGCAGAGGAGAGCGAGAAGGCGCCGCCAGCCAGCAGGCCCGAGCTGCGGGGCCTCCCCTGCCTGCCCCCAAGCCTGGGACTGTAAGATTAGGTGATGGGCCCGGGCCTCTCTATCGGCGCCTCTGCCCTGTGCTCTGGGGCGGGCGAGTCTCAGCCACATACCGCTTAAGAGCTCTTTCTCAGGTACTGAGGCCTTGGGGGTCTCCCAGGCAGGGGCTCCAGTGGTTTTCGAAATTAGATGTTTTAGGGACTCCTCTCCTAGGTGCAGGCCTTACAAGCTGGGCTGCCTGAGGTGCACCAAACGCTTCACTCCTCAGGGAGAAGCCCCTGGTTTTGAGTCTGCTCTGGACTAGGGGTCACTGCTGTGGGGCTGGGGTTTGGCACTTGGGGAGACACTGGCCTGCCTGCCTACTTGCTTTGAGGCGAGCCTCTCCCATTCACCCCACACGTAGGATCAGAGAGTTTTTAGTTATTTGTTTTCAGAGGAAGTTTCCCATGTTTAGTTGCAGATTCAGCGTGTCCAGGATGCTCCTACTTCACAATCTTGAACCAGAACCCTAGGACGCTCCATCTTCAAGGAAGAACACGAGGTAGGCGAGTAGCGTGGGGAGAATGAAGTATGCTTGCTCGTGGGCATCAAAATGAGTGCAGGCGTGGAGGGTTTGGATATTCAAGTTAAAGAGAAAACTGAAACGGGTCAATAGGGTAGCTATTTCAGGGAATGGCCGTCTGATCTATTGCAGGGAGGTTAGGTAATTGGGAGGTGTTCTGAAGAAAACAAAACAATTCAGTTTGTTAACTTCAGGGAATGACCTCCTGAGAGCCTGCTTGCTTCCGGAGAGCTTGGAGAGGCCAGGGAGACAGAGAGGCAGGCGCTTGGACTCCTGGATGGATGCGCAGGTCAGAGAGGCACGTGTGCTACCTACCGGTCGAAGATAATGCAGCAATATGTGAGCTCGTGTGGTTCTTCTGTGCTGGTCAGAGGACTGTGGAGAAAGTGAGGCTGACACAGTGGCTGATTATGCAGATCCTGAGTGATAAAGCAAGGCAAATAGAGATAAAACACAGGATTTGGAATTTAATGCCATTTATAATGATAAATTAGTTGCCTCAGTATAGGCTGCTGTGTTGTAGTGGAATTAGGAGTAGGTGAAGAGATGATAGTTAGCTGTTTAGACAACCTTTTCAAGAGTTCTCTGTCTCCAGAGAGCTGACATTTCCAGAGAAAGCAAGCCCAGAGCTTGTCAGATGCTCTGCTTTTGAACAAATGAGCTTCCTGTTGAGTTTCATTCTCCTTCTTCTTGGCAGAAAAACCAAACTGGAGCTTATAGATTAAGAGAGAGCTGGTGAGGAAAGTTCATTGAGGATTCCTACAGATCTTGGCCCCGAGCATTTGAAAAATACATCCATTAAAATGTAGCAGAGACCAAAAACCAACTGATGGGAATAAGACTAACCAAAAAGGATAATGAATCAGTGAGAAGGGACCATAGGCGTCTAGAAGGGGTTGGGGTGAAGGAAGCACAAGAATAAAGAGTAGAAAATGACGGTTGGTGCAGATTCACCTACCTGCAGATTCTGCTGTCCTTGCTGGTTCTTTTTCCCTATTGACTGTTTCTTAGATTTCTCGCTACCTCTCCATACTCAATGCCACTGCCCCTGTTTGCATCACACCATTCCCCTGGACTACTGCTCCCAGCTTGGCTCTCTGCTTTATGCCTTGCCAGCAGCAAGCCTACCCCAATTCATTTTCCACTCTGCTGCCGATGATCTTTCTAAAATATTCATCCATTCATTCCACGAATATTTGTGAAACAGCTGCTGTAAGCTAGGCCCTCTACCAGGTGCTGATTATACAGTGATCAGTTAAGCACACATGGTCTCTGCCCTCGGGGAGCTCAGAGTCCTTCGTGGACAGCTGCAAACAATGGTGAGGGCTTTGAAGGTGAAATGTGAGGGGAATGACAGCAGGAAAGGAGCTGGGCTCCAAAAGGGGGATCCCTGAGCAAGTGATGTCTGCAGGTCATTAGCTGGCCAGGGGAAGGTCGTCGGCAGGAGGAGACCCGAGTTTCTGGCAGCGTAATGGAGAAAAGTTTGAAGGCTGCCAACTGAATCTCTTCCCTGTCTCCTTTCAAAGGGTTTCCTAATCTCCAGGTTTCATCAGTGGCTGGACTTTTCTAGTCACAGTTTCTACTTCTGGTTTCCAATCAGAATGACCTGGGGACATGTTAAAAATTCAGATTCCCAGGCTCCACCCCCAGGGATTTTGTTTTATTCGTTTTAGGGTCTGACTTGAAAATTAACATTTCTAAACTCCACCCCATGCTAATAGTCTAGATAGACCAGGGCTGTTCAAGCAGAACTTCCTGTGATAATGGAATGTTTATCTGCACTCTCCAGTAGGGTAGCTAGTTATAGTCGCATGCAACTAGTGAGCGAACACCTGACATATCGCTAGTGCAACTGAGAAACTAAATTTTAATTGCAATGAATTGAAATGGATTAAATACCCACCGCCCTGGCTGGTGTGGCTCAGTGGATTGAGTGCCTGCCTGAGAACCAGTGTTGCAGTTTGGATTCCCAGTGAGGGCACGGTGCCTGCATTGTGGGCCAGGTCCCCAGTAGGGGGCGCGTGAGAGATAACCACACATTGATGTTTCCCTCTCTCCTTCCCTTCCCCTCTCTTAAAAAATAAATAAACAAAATCTTAAAAAAAAAATAAATACCCACCTGTGACTGATGGGCACCAGATTGGACAGTTCAGGTGTAGACTCTAGTCTGAGGTGCTTCCCCTATGACGGCCAGAGTCAAGGCACTGTTCCCTGCCTTGGGGTCTGGGCTCAAGCTCCCTGCTTCTGGAGCCTGCTCTTCTGGTCACCACCTGCCCCCACACGGTCACCTTCCGCAAAGGCTATAGGGTTTTCTTCTACGAGCGACCCCTTCAGGTCTCGATTAGACACCCTCCTTCAATATCACAGACTTTTTGGCTCTGTCTGTCCCCTCCACCTTGAGGGCTGCCTGGATACAGCAGTCTCTGTACATGCTTGCTGTACAAATAAATACATGAAGATAAAGGGGCAGAACCACAGGTTGTGGATCACTCAACTGAGTCAGGCATCGGTAGATACTGGTAATTAGAAGATGATTTTTTTTTTAACTACAACTTTGCTATGAGGAGTTCCACAAAGCTGAACTCCAGAGGATGCAACTGTTCATGATCTTTAGTTGCTAATATGGTCAATGCCACGTCCCTAGTCTCTTTGCAGATTGGTTAGCTTCATAATATTTGAGAGGCAGCAAAGTTTTGGGGAAAAAAAGTTTTGAATTGAAACACTGGCTTTGTCACTTGCTAGGTGTGTGACCTCAGGGAAAATGTTGTTGCTTAACATTTCTTTTACTCAGTTTTGTAATCTACAAAATAGGTTAACCATGGTATCTACATCTCAGTGTGGTTAATAAATTAATACTTGTAAGGGGGTTAGGTATCTGTCTGTACATATTAAGGAGTTAAGTACAGTATTTGTTAAATAAATTAAAAGCAATCTTGGCCATTGGATCCACTATTTCTCTAGTTAGTAATCTTGAATATTGGTCAAAAGGGGAATTAGGAGAGAAATGTAGGCAGTAAATATACATTATTAATGTTTGACAACCATCCAGCCTTCCAGGGCCCAGTCAGGATGAAGGGACGGGATAGAATTCTGAACACCAAGCCAGGCCCCTGTTTACCCCGGTTACAGTGCTGCTCTTGTCTAAGGGTCACTATGTGGATTGGGGGTGTAAGAAGTAGGTGAGACGAAGTCTCAGAAAGGTAAAAAATGGAACAGCCAAGGCTCAAATGAAAACCGGTGTGAGGTTGATGTAAAAGGTGAGCTTCCTGAAAAGGGACACATTTCAGATCTCTTACCACCTTTTCCACCAAAGCCTGAGGGGGACCTTGGAGACAGAATCTGAGCTCCCATCTTGCCGTTCTGATGGGGTGCTTGATGTTGTCTTGCCCAGTTACATTATGACCATTTGCTAATAGCACCTTCTTTCTCTTCTGGGGAATTTCCTCTCTGCCATGGCAGGCACTTTTGGTGGGGAGGAAGTCCAGGGGCCCTGCCCACGTCTAGGGGATGGACATGCATTCAGCGTAGGTTAACTAGATACTTCCCTCTAGGACTTTGAATTTTGAGGGGAATGACATATGGACTGGGCACACCAATCCAGCCAGTCATTACCTTGATACCCGGATCCCAGAAGTTCCTACTGCCTAAGACTCTAGGATTCCTGACTTGGTTGTCCAGAATTCTGGCTTATTCAGTATTTTAGCTATTAAATATAACTCCAACAAACTCCATGTCCTGTTGACGTTAGCAAAAGGTAGTTTTTGGTGTAAGAGTCCAAACTAATATGACTCCATATTTCCTTAAGGCACAATCTAATGAAATAAATGGTGAACTTTAAAATGTTCCCCGTGTTTTTGAATACTCTTTTTGTTGACTCTGAAGTAGAATTTCAAGTTTGCAGTATTAGGACTTATTTAGTTGAAGAGGAAGTGCTAGATGTTTAGGAAGATCCAGTAAGAAATAATGGACCTAATAAAAGGACATTATGTTAAAAAATGCATCTCTAGAACAGGGTTGGCAAACATTTTTTTTTTTTTTTTGGAAAAGGCAAGATGGTAAATAATTTAAGCTTTGAGGGCCATACAGTCTCCGTCCAAATTCCTCCATTGTAGCCCAAAAGCAGCTGTAGACAATGCGTATACATGTGAATATGGCTCTGCTCCAATAAAACTTTATTTATAGGTGGGGGGAGAGTGATGGGGAGAAAATTCAAACTGTAATTGAACAACAATAAAGTAATTTAAAAAAAAAACAAAAAAAAAAAACTTTATTTATAAATACAGGCAGCAGATTGGATTTGGCTCATGGGCCACAGTTTGCTGACAGCTGCCTCAGAAGTGTGCCTGGCGTACATCAGGCATTCAGTGAAAATTCATTGCATGAATGCCTAGGGGGTCAGCTGCAGTGGGGAGGCTTGTCTGCTGAGTATTTATTAACAGTGCGAGGTCAGTGACTGACAGAGCAGTAGGGTTGGGGCTTCGAGGTCTTTAGCGAAGTTCTGACTTAACTACCGGTGGAGAAATGTCTAATTCCAAAATCCAATTCCAATACTTGCTAGAAATAGCTTACGGGAAGGGAAAGAAAATGAATTAACATCTATTAAGTGACTGATGTGTTTCTCAAGGTATGTTCTTTGTAACTCTTGAAACAAATTACCCAAGGTGTTTGTTAATAGATGTGGATTATCAGACTCCTCCCAGACCTTTTGAATCTGAACCCCTGAAGGCACTGCTGCTTCCTCAAGCTCCTAATGCGATTCTTATGCAAATTAAGTTTGAGAACCACTGGCTTAGTCGATATTAGCAATTTAAAATATATTATGTAATCTTCACAACGAGCTTTGAAATAGATAATATTAGCCCCGTTTTACTGAGAGGCAAATAGACTTGCCCAAAGTCCCATACAGTAAATGAAAGTGGAAGGTTTCACAGCCACACTCACAGCCACGCCTGAAGCAACAACAGCAAAGCAAAGGTATGGATTAAATCCTTCTAGTACTTGTCTGATTGGCACCATCTATGAGAAGATCGAAAATGCTGCTGAGGTTCAGTGTGAAAACGAAATATCTGAAGAGTGAATATTTTGGACTGAGCCCTAAGGACTACCGTGTAAGTTCAGGAGAAACCGTCGTGTGATCCTGCTGTGGTCCCCGGGATCGGTGGTAGCTTTGGACGAAAGTAGAGCATCCCTCAAATGTGTCATATTTTTCTTGTCAATGGCCACAAAAGAGATAGACTAGAGATATTTTTCTGAGTTTTGGGATGGAGTCAATTTGATGCAAGCTCTTTTTGCTTTGTAAGGTAATAAACGAAAATGTACTCAAGTGTGAATGGGGCCCAGATTGGCCTCCTACAGTCGTGTTCCTCGTGCTGAGACGTATCTCATGTAGTGCAGCTCTGTGGGCCATTCCCTCTTTCACAGAAGTGCGTGTATCACACAGACCACGTCTCAGTTTGAATGAGGTTTACTTAACTGCCACTTGTCTCCCACTATTGACGACTAGCACTTTGCCCTGGGGCTTCTTGCTCACTCCTTGGTCCAGGCCATCCCTTGGCCTGCAAGCTGGCTGGAAGCATCCTAGGTGGGGCTACATTCCTTCCTCCGTCCGACGGGCAGCTCCGAGACAGCTCGGGGAGATCCTCGAACCGCGTATGTTCTTGGTTCAGTGACCTACGTGAACTCTGTGAGAAAAAGTGCCTGTTCCGAATGTCTTAGTACATTCAAAATCGTGACATGAAGTATTGTCAACATTTAACACAGGTTAAGAAATAATTTTGACTATCTGCAGATTTGGATTTATGAGATACTCTTCCGAAGGTCACCCTCCTGTGTATTGTGACTTCACTGTTCTGAAATATTTGATGTATGCTGAATTGCACCACAGTTAAGTCCCCTGGTGTCCTTTTGGGGTTAAAAGCACAATCAGCACTTTGTAAACTGTATGTGAATTTTTCATCACAAATTTAAAAAATTATAGCCTGGCTTTTCCTCAATACCCTCCCCTCTCTCCATAAAACTGCCAGCAGTGGCTGTGTGCCCACTCAATACCATGCAGGCAAAGCATAGATGGGGAAAAATCATGTTTATTACAAAAAAGTTATTCATTGAAGTATGTTCTTGAGTGATTATCCGTGTATTGTGCATGATCTATGCCAAGGCTCAGCTTCCTTTCCCAGGGAAAATTGAGAAAGGACTAGGCAGCCAAAATTATAGTGTTTACCAAGGACAACTTTATGAGCCAGAAAGAAGCTGCCCTAAATTCCTGCCAATGGCAGGAAAGAATGCCTTTTTCCAAAGCCCAGCCATAAGGTCCCATCTTCCAGGTGCTATTGCAGAACCACGGAACAGATGATTCCATGGTCTGCCCTGATTTCCCACCCCTCAGGGAGCCTAACATACAGGACATAATAGGAGGAAAGGCTGAGAACTTCAGTACTGAATAAAACCTACCTGTCCAAAATACTGTGGGGTTACGGCCCTGCTGATAAATGTCCTCTAAAAGAAGTAAGAAATTTCATAGAACCTTTCTTTAGGGAACACACAAAAGAGCTGCTGGAGTTATAGGAAAGAGAAAACTCTTGGCTGAGAACAAGCCTTGAGACCCCTTTTGAACTCATCCTCAAGGACACAGGTCGTCTGTCATATGTACAGCAACTTGGCATCATTCTACTTACAAGAACAGGTGGCTTGTGCTGGGTAGGGCAGTGGGAAGGAGAGTTGGTCTTTGCACTTGATTAGAAGCAAAGCCAGTCGGGTCACAATGGGTCTGGGAACACGAGGTCTCAGTTAGACAGAGGAAGGGATGTGGACGATTTTTAGCAGTGGGAAGTCCAGTGCTGCATCAGTGATGATTTGTAAGACATAATGAGAGTTAGCATGACTGGGTGCCTTGCCATGCACACTGGGATTTGGGCCAGGACTTCAGATTCCAGGAGAATTTCGGGGAGAAAGACAAGAATCTCAGTACTGAAGGAGCCAAGGTAGGGATCAGACACAGGGAAGTAACACAATAATGTTTCCAAGGGCAGGGAGAACAGCCTAGTCATTCTTGGGCCCCGTTTTCCGGCTCGGTGCCTGGTACATGGGGAGTGACTCTGAAACTACTGATCACTCCACTCACTCTTTCCTGGACATCGACCCTTTGGTTCTGGGTGGTGTTATCCTTTTTTGTTTTTTTCTTTCACTTCTTTGGCTATGCCTTTTTAATCTCCTCTGAAGGGTTTCTTCCCACCACTTATTGGATATCTCTAAGTGGATGCCTCATTGGTACTTCAAGTTCAATGTATCCCAACCAGACACGTCTCCTGTGTTCCCTGTCTCGGGGAAGGGCGGGCACCACCATCTTCCCCAAAACAATTCACAGTCTGGTCGGCGGCCTTTCCTCTTTGACCTCCCTTGCCATCTACAGCCAGTCACCCTGTCCAAATAATTTGTCCTTTCAAAGCCACGACCCACTCTTTTCCTGTGCTGACTGCACTACCCTATCAGGCCGCCAGGACCTCTCACCTATATTCTTGCACCATCTGCTAAACATTCTTGCCACCAGCTTTGCTGTCCCTCTGTAGCGGTGGGCAGATCTTTTAAAAACACAAATCTAACCATGCCTCTTCTCTGCCTAAATCTTTCAGTTCTCCGTTATTCATGGATTCCCATAATAAGAATAAAGTTCTGATTTCTTAAAATGATTACCAAGGCTCTTCTTGATTTGGTTCCCGATTACTTTCAACCACTTCTTCCTTTATGGACCCTCCACCCCGTTTCAACTCTTCTAGAAGCAGATTGATGCTGTGCTGCCCATAAAAACTTCAGTCCTTTGCACATTGCTCCCTCTGCCTTGAATACTCTTCCTCTTCATCTGACGAGCTCCTGCTGATCTTGTGGGTCACCCTTTATATGTCACCTCTGTTGGGACATGTTTCATGCTCCAAACACCCCATCATAGAACTTGTCAGACGGTATGCTGATTGCTTTTTACTCTCTTGCACTATTTGGCTGAGAGTAATCTATATAACGGAGTGTAATCTGTTTGCCTTGCTTATCACTGTAGTCCCAGGGCCGGGCGCTGTTCCTGGAATGTTATTCTCTCCCAATGAATAGTGAACAAATGAGGACTTACTGAAGTCTCCTGAAGGCATTGGTAGAAATGGGGTTTAAGGTAGAGTTTGAACATTAAAACAAGGCAGGACGCCAGGTTTGAGGCCATTAGGAGTGTGTGGCTCTTTTAAGAGTCCTCAAGGAGAATCATGGTGAATTAAGAATGGCTGAAAATTCTTTGACACTCCTCTCATGGAAAGGTGAAGGTCCATTTTCTCTCGCTTTGAATCTGGGCTGACCCATGTTAGTTTGACTAACAGATTGTGGCACAAGCAGTGTTCTGCCAGCCTGGACCTGGCACTGGAGAGGACAGGCAGCTCTAACTCTATTCTCGTGGAGGTCTAGATGCCGTGTAGAAGGTGCAAGAGGGACTCTGTATAGTCCCTACCCCACTGCAGGGACTATATGAAGAGGCTCTGAGACTCCATGGAGAGGGAGAGGGACCCAGGTGAGCCCAGGCTTTTTTTTTTTTTTAATAGTATTTGTTTATTTATTTATTTTAGAGAGAAGGGAAGGCAGGGAGAAAGAGAGGCAGAGAAACATCATTAATCAGTTGCCTCTTGCACATGCCCTGGTGGGGGACCAAACCTGCAACTCAGGCATGTGCCCTGACCGGGAATCAAACCACAGGCAGATACTTGATGAACTGAGCCACACTGGTGAGGACGGAGCCCAGTCTTGCCCCTATTCTTGTCGAGATTTCAGGCATGTGAATAAAGTACTCGGGATCTTCTAGGTTTAAGGAAGGAGACTATAAGGCACGATTCTAAGTGAGCAGAATTACTCAGCAAGTTGTTACCTAAATTTTTGACCCCCAGAATTATGAAATACAAGGGTGGGCAAAAGTAGGCTTACAGATTGTGAGTAGGTGAAACACAGAGTTTATTCTTGTATTGTTAATGATTAATTCTTATATTGTCCATATGAACAATTGCACCCTTACTTTGCCCACCCCTGTGTAGGAAAACGGTTTAGGAGGGGTTTGTTTTACAGCAGTAGATAACTAGGTCTTCCAGGACTTCCTTTTCCAGGACTGGCTGTTGGAGCTGCAGGGTAGGATTTGCTCAGTCCTGCCATGTTCAGTCTACTGTGGCCGTGGCTTTGGGCTTGAAGCTGGGTGCGGAGAAGTGTGCGTACAGTTGGTCCTGGGTCTCAGTTCAGAGTCCACTTCCCATAGCAACAATCTCCTCCGTGGTTGGGTTTCCAGACCCACCTTGAAAAAAATCTGCTGAACCCGTGTATATTTTGAAGAATGACTTTTTTAACTCACACGAACAAATATTTGGAACCTGTCTATTTGGAAACTTGGAATTGGGAGGGTAGAAAGAGTCTCCTTCCTATCTGTTAAGAAGTGGGAAAAGATTATATTGAGGGGCGGGAATGAAATTCAAGCCTAAAAACAAACAAACCCCAAAACGTTAACAATTGAAGGGTTGTGGGGAGAGGAATGCTGGAGGCTACAGATACTTGTGCATGGAACTTATTCTATTCCATCCGAGCTTCTGGGAGCAATCCAACCCCTAGGTGTAGTGAATATATTGGTTCAAGGAATCGATATCTGTTGGTCTCCTGCTCAGGCCTAGCAGGACTCTGGTATACTAACTCTTAATTACTTATGGCTTCTTTTCCTTTATCAAGTCATTCATTACCTGTTAGTCTAGTTCCCAAATGTCAAATCTGTGACACCCACCTGCTGCCACACATCCGTTACCTGTCCTGGGCTCTGTACATCCTCTGATATGGAAAGCTCAGGAGATTGCTTGACCTACCTCTACTTACACCAACATCTTAAGCTTTGCATTTTCCTTCTCTTGTCCTTTGTCCTCTATTTTCCTCTCCAGTTACTGCCACCACCTTCCCACCCCTCCAGAAGGGTAAATTTCCAGTTGGTCCCGCTTGACGATGTGCTTGAGACTTATGCTCAACTTTGTTCCCAGAATCCCACCCTTTTAAAATTAGTCAGGATTCTTTCCATTGTAAGAGGCACACAACCAATTAAATCCCATTTAATACTTTAATCTAAAAGAATGAATTTATTTTCACATCCAACAGAGGGAATGGGACCATCTTCTAGTGCAGCTGGCTCTTGGGAGTGATTCGCAGGATTATCTCCTGATCTCCGACATCTGCTTCTCTCATTCCTTTTTGCTGTAAATGGGTCAGGAAACAAAGCTACAGGAGTTCAGGGATTGTATCCTTTTAGTGGGAAACCAGAGGAAAAAAGAACGGTTTTCTTTCCCAGCATCATTTCCTTGTAGGGAAAAGACAATGGCTGGGCTGTCTGTTCAGCCCTGTTACCAAGTGGACACGAGGAAGACCTCAGAGGTGATGGGTGTGAGCTAAGGAGGTGGCCCGAACTGTATGTGGAACTGGTCTCGGATTCTCTGTGTCACCTGGGATTCTCCATTTGGGAGTGACCTGAGGAGGTAAGGGTTGCTGATTGTGAGTGCTGAGGAGTGAATGCAGGAGATCAGTAACAGAGCCAGGCAGGAGCTGGCCCGTCTGAACAGGTGCCCGACATTAGAGAAAATGAGGCGAAGGGGAGGAGCAATGGGGCTCTTCTCAGAGGCCCCTCTTGACCATCTGACCATTGGTGAGGTGAGTTGAGAATGAAACATCAAAAATAAACATTTGCAGCTCGATGAACTTGGGATTGAGCTGTTTGTTGCTGGGATTAGAACAGTTATTTCCTACAGGTAATTCTGTTTCATTTGAATTGCGATTATTTACTTTTATTGCACCCCAAGGATAATAGCTGGACTTCATTCAAGCCGTTGGCAGATTCAGGAAGGAGTCCTGAAATAGTGAGTGAATGAAGATGAATGTGTTTTCTTTTTTCTGCCAAAAGTAGCTAAAGAGATGAGAAGGTGGTTTAAAATAACTGTGTGAAATGATGAAGGGAAGGCAAACATTCCCTTTTTACAAGAAAGAAATTAAATATTTTGATTGAATAGCCTAATTGCCTTTTTAAAGAATATCTATTTTTTTACTAAGAAAATAAAATGAGCATGTTTAAATAAATTAGAAGTCGAGAAGTTACAAAACTGGTTTTAAAAGACAAAAAGAAAGATACTGCATTTTGCAATAAATTAGAATCCCTCCATCTACTTTGTTGGAGAATTTGCATATCGCATTGCTAAACTGATTGTCTGGAATGTCCTTGCCACTCCAGTGACTGGGGCTTAAGGGTCTTCATTGGTATGATGATTCATTTGGGAGTTGATCTACTGAATCTTGAAGTAGGGCCATGTTTGCACATATTAAGACAAATCTGGCTTTCTCACAGATTATTCTAAAATTGAAGTGTCTTTTTTATTTTCTGTCTTACTTTTGATTTTAAGTCAGGTAAACAAAAGCTTGACATTTGATGTGTGGGGCTATTCTTTTCATAGAGGCATTTTTGTCTTCACAGATGGCCGGGGCACTGTAGTTGGACGTTTTCCACAAGGCCTGGCTTAGTGTTTATTGAGACTTTTATACTTAAGTTGCATTGGCAGGGAAGTTTGGATTTCACATACTAGTCCCAGTGAGTGTGCTCCTGCAGGTTGGACCATGTGTCTGAGCTTGGTGGTCAGAAAGCCCGGGCAGTACTCTCAGACAGCCAGAGTGGTGCAGATTTGACCAGTTTTCCAATGTTCACTTGAAAAGCTTAGCTCAAGTCGGCTGGCATGGGAAAACTGTCACACAGTGAAAAGTGACTTAAAGAACACCAGGAGCATGTTTAAAATGGAGACAACAGTCAGTACCCACACCACATCTAGAACTCAGGTTAGTAAAATGCAGATCAAGCAAGAGAAAACTCACTGTAAACGGCCATTCTCAATGGGTGGGTCAGTCTGAAGGAGACACAGGTTGGGGGGTAACTTAAACTGCCGTGAGTGTTCTGAGCGGTCTGGACATCTCAGAAACAGACTCGTGGAAACAGGTGATGGAAGGCAGTGAGAAGTCCAAGTACCTGCGCTGCAGAGCAGGAGGGGCCTCCTCTTCTCAGACCATCAAGAGAGAACAACCAGCTGAGGTGTAACTGCCATGACGCAAAGCCACCTCATGAGACAGGTAGATAGAAAAACGAGAAGCAATGTCCCCCGAGAAGGTCCTGGAGAGCATTTTTCCTCCTTCCACCTTCCTCTCTCCCTCAATTTGACTACAGAAAAGACTGTAATGGGCAGAACAGACCCTCCTCCTTCACGTCCAACCAGAACTTCAGAATGTGACTTATTTAGAAATAGGTTCTTTGCAGATGTAATTAGTTAAGAACATCAAGATAAAATCATCCTGGGTTTAAGGAGAGCCCTAAATCCAATGACTGGTGTCTTTATCAGCAGAGGAGTGGACACAGACATGGGGAATAAGGTCATGTGGAGACAAGGACAAAGAGTGGAGTCACTTGCTGGACACCAAGGGGCACCAGGGAGCCACCAGAAGCTGTAAGGGACCATGAAGAATCAATCATCCCCTTGAGCCTTCAGAGCAAGTGTAGCACTGGCCTCCAGAACAGGGAGAGAAGAGACTCTTGTTTTAAACCACAAAGTTTTCAGTGATTTGTTACAGCAGCCCTTAGCAACTGATACAGAGAGGGAGCAGCACTGAGAAACTGTCAGGCAGCATGAGTCCCCATAAGAGGCTGCATCTGACTGCATATGGTTGGACTCTCTCAGCCACGAGAAGCCCTCCCTGTTAATGGAGAGGACCCAGAGCAGATAACCACGGCATGGTGGGGTGGACCTCGCTAGCCAAGATGAAATCTCATTCTGTGCAGCCACATTTAAAAAAATTACACTCCCCGTGTATAGGGACTGGTATATGGGAAAACATTAATGCTTATATTGTGTATCAGTTTTCTAGCTGGGATCTGACAGGTACATTCTGATGGGGATTTAGAAAATCTGTGATAGGTCTGATGGCTTGAGTGTTGAATGCAGGAGAAATCTGGCTTTGGGAGTCTCACTCTATTCATCTGGAGCAGCAGGAACATTTAATAGCAGCTAGAGGCTCCCAAGAGCGGGCAGCTGTGATAGTAACGTGAAGGAACCCAATATGAGTGTTAAGAAACATACATAACATGTCTAATGAAATGCCTGAAATGTGACAAATATGACAGGTGTCTAATAAAGGTAAATTGCTGTCCTGCTCCCCTTCCCACAAATCAGCCCTAAGAATTCTATATCTTATGTATGAAATACTTTGGGAACTATGCCCTGTCTGACTCAAGCGAAGCCCAAACAGAAATTCTAACCTTTACGTGTCTTTCTTAATTGAAAAGGTCCAAATACATATTTCATGGCAACTGTGTTAAATTTTCTTATCTGCTTCTATGTTCCTCGACCCTGAAGAATTTTGTTATCCATGCTACTCAGTCCCCATCATTGTAGTTCTGCAGCCAACTCTGGCTATGCCAACCATGGCCACATAACATGTTCCCGATACTTCAGACCCCCAGGTGCCATCAGGCCTCTGGAAGTACAGCACTTTCTTCTGCCCTCTTTTCTTAAGAAACTGAACATGGGGGCAATGCCATCCTTTCTCTCCTTGAGGAAG
Source organism: Macrotus californicus (assembly GCA_007922815.1). Taxonomy (NCBI): domain Eukaryota; kingdom Metazoa; phylum Chordata; class Mammalia; order Chiroptera; family Phyllostomidae; genus Macrotus; species Macrotus californicus. Next base: position 126,324 of record VMDR010001064.1, read on the forward strand.
AGGGAAGGAAGAAGAAAATCATCAGGCAAAAGAGCTCAGGGAAAGATTGCAAACCTCTTCACAATAAATGATTGTATTCAATTACCTGAAAACTAATAAAATGATCTACATTTGACATTCCTAAGCAGCACATTTCTTTCACACTTTCATGTCACTTAAATGAATAGGGAGGCTTCATTTTCAATCTCTTAGCCACAGTCACTGGACGGTGTGTGGTAGGTGACAGGTGCTAAAAGATGAAACACTCACCGACAGGAGTGTCGCCATGACAAAAACGAATCTATCCACTGCTCCACCTCCCTCTGCCTTGAGACACCATGGTTCTTGCTCTGCCTAAGCAACTCCTACTGATTCTTGAAGGCCCTCTTCATATTGTGCTTCTGCTGTGAACTCTTTTCAGTCTCCTGAGGGGTGATCTCTTCACCATTCTGACCCCACACCAGTCAGTACACAGTTATCTCTGTCAAACGCCTTGTAAAGTGTTGGTCTACCTCTCTCCGTAGAAGAATGTTGGCCCCTTAAGGGTGAGGACACTTGTCCTTAGAGTCAAGTGCCGACCTAGTAGGCATTCTCGAAATGCTGACTATAGTTAGAATGTTTCTATACTCAATTTATCTATACTTTTGCATGCACTTTCAACTATTTATCATGAAGACAATTGGACCTTCCTGGTTCCAATAAGGATAGTATCTTAGCGCACTGGTTATAGGTTTTGCCTTCAGTGGGTTTTGACATGTGGCCTTTGGTCAAAGAGTATGAGGGAGAAAGTGTCCTCTGGGTGGTTATTTAATTTCGTGGTCCAAATGACCAGCCTTCATCACTTTTGTAGGGGTACTCGAGTATCGGCCAGCGTAAATGAGTGGCTTCTCTGCAGGAGACCAGAGGAGCTTGGAGAAGATGAGAAGACTATAGGGAGTGTGGATTCAATAAGAGGCCATGACAATAAAGCCCAAATGTGGCTGTTAGGGAAAGCCAACACCTGCTGGTCCCTTTCCACTTAGGCCTCCCCCTTTTTCTTCTCAAGAACTGCCCTCGTTTAGCGTAGACCAGTCATTTTGCACCAAGAGCTCATTTTGGTTGGCCTTCCAGTGTTCTGTCTCAGCCCCTAGGCTGACTCTGCGGGAGGGACATCATTGAAATGGGCTGAGATTTCTGCTCCGGAAGACCACAAGACACAGGAGGGCCATCCTGAAGGGGAGGACAGGAGTTGAGAAACCTGATGGAAGGGAAAGATAAGCCAACATTGGACGAGAAAACCATCCCCAGGACACACATGAAAGACAGGAAAGGGAACATTGTAGAATGTCCAGATTATTGTCATCCAACATGCATGTTTGTTTGGTGTTAATATGTACAGTATGGACGACTTAATGTTATATTGGAGATGCTATAAGTTTGCTTCAGACTATTATGTTCTTTAACAAGTACTTCCTACGCTGCCTGCCACTCTGTCATTAACTTGGATGAAGGCTCCCCGATGGCATGTAGAAATGAGTGGTCTAAAGTACCGGCCTCCAAGGGACACACCTAACTGTAGCCAGAGCAGCTAGCGTCTGCATGCACTCTCTCACCTACAAAGGTAATAATGGGTTGTTTAAGTTTGATGCTCTCCAGATGGCAGAACAAAGTGCAGCTGCTATATAGTACAGTCATAACAATAATAGCAATTCAGTTATTGGTTCTGTGAGTAGCAAGAACCTCAGGAAGTTAATAGGACTTGAAAAGTAAAATTTAGTGGAAGCTGAAATTGCTGAAAGAAGAAGGAAACACAATACCATTTGCTTCCCCTTTAATCCCCCTCTGGAGGGACCAGAGGGGCTGAAATTTCAGGCCAAACCTTTTCATCAATAGTAGTTACACAGAAAGGCCTCAGATGACTTCTCTTCCTCTCCCTTAAGCTAAAAATCAGGGTGAAACAGTTTTGGACATTTTATCCCTTGAAAGAACCAGACTCTTTATTGCCTACTAAGAACCTTTGGAATCTGCAGCTTTGCAAAAGAGATTAGATTAAAAGAAAACATTATTATCTGGCTTTACAGAGACTTTCAGCTTTGCTTCAAGTGATGTGGCTTTATTTTTCTCCTAAAAAAATAAACAGAAAGGGCAGAAAAGCAGATTTTTAGGTCAACTGCCTCACTGCAGGCAGAGTATTTGACCTTTCAGTCTGACCTGAACATTCTCCCTGGAATCCCTGTTGTCTTGGGGTGCCGATGTCGAGCAGGAGTTCTGAAGATGATTGTTTCGTGGCAGGTACATTGGGGCATGTTGTGGAGGGAGTTGTTCTAGTCTCAGAGGCCAGAAAAAAATTCCCTAATGAAATAATGTGTAAGAAGAGGTCTGAATGATGAGTAGGAGTTAATGTTTCAAGTGAGGAAACAAGATGTGTTAAATATCCAGGCAGAGGAAGTAAAAGAAAACCAATTTGAATAGAGGCAGTAAGTGAGAGGAGAGGAGAGAGAGCTGGAGGGGTAAGAAGACCTGAGGGACTCAAAAGGCATTCTGAGTGTTTTGGACTTTATTCTGTATTAATAGAAAATGATGAGAAAAAATGGTCAGGTTTACATTTTGAAAAGATCACCCTAACGTAGTAACTGATGCAGACAATGACCATCAAAATGCTAAAACATTGGGTACAATGTTGTTGGGGAGTAGGATATTAACATGGCGCCAGAGAGTCCCCTGACAGATCCCTTTCCAATTAAAGAGGGAAGAACTGCAACAATGAAGAGAGCAGAGAGCTGTCAGTCAGCCCCTTAACCAAGTGTTAAAACTGAGCCTTTCCACTAATGAGGAAATAAACCAACACATGCAGAGTGTGGGACTTTCTATAGTGCAACTGTCCTGAACTTAACAGAAAGTCAATGTCATTTAAAAATGACTGTGGACAATGCTCAGCTAAGATCAAAAGAGATAGAACAATGAGATGCAATGCGTTAATTCAGATAGAACCCTTGTGGCGGGTAGAGGGATCAATCACAGAAGACATTCTTGAGACAACTGGGGAATTCAGAACATGGGCTGGATATTACGGGATATCGTGAAGTCATTGCTATTTGTCTTGGATGTGGTTTCGTGGTTATACAGAACAGTCTCCATCTTCTTCAGATGTCTGCACTCTCACAGGGGTGAAGTCCTGCGTGATTTACAACTTGCTTTCAGGTAGCATAGATAAAAATGTAGCCATTTTTATATTCATAAAAGTATATAAAGGGAGTGAAATAAAGCAAATAGAGTACAACATTAGTGACTGTGAAATATAAGTGGGTAGTACATGCTGTGTGTCATTCGTTGTAAAACTTTTTGAGTTTTCATAATTAGAAGTTAGCAACAGAGAAGATAAAACATTATGGGAGAGAGAGGAATAAAGAAAGCAAGGGTGAATGTGGCACGGTCAGTTAGGGGGTGGCTGCAGTAGCTCAGGTGAGACCTGGAGCATGAGCTAAGGGCGTGGTGCAGCAGATAATTTGATGGAGTAGTTCCCTAGTTTGGGAACAGAATGGATTAAACAGGAAAGAGTAGAGACGATGGTTTGGATTACTGCTTGGCACCTAGTCGGCACTCAGTTGCCTTAACACATAAAAAGGATGAATGTATAAGTGGGATTAAAGAAGAGGGAGAAAAAAGGCTGCCTTCCAGATTTTTTACTTAGCGATTGGGTGCATCATAAGACCACTGATTAAAATAAAAAACAAGAGAAGAAGGCTGCTTTGGAAGGGAGGAAAGGTTTGTGAGCAGGTTGAACCTGGAGTTTCTTACAGATCATCTAAGTGGAGGCATCAGGTGGGCGGTTAGTAGAAAGCTCCGGAGCAAATGATTTCGGAGTTAATGACCAATGAACTAATTGAAGTGGAACAATTGCACAGAAAGAGTTTACAGAGTGAAAGCTCAAGGAAAAAAGGTACAGGAAACAGCCCTGAGGCACTCTAACATTTGTGTGGGCAGAGATGGGCAGCTAGCCAAAACTACGGAGATTGAGAGACCTCAGAAGTTGGAGAAAAACTGAGAGAGAGTGGCAACAAGGTAGTCAGGGAAGGTATTTGAAGAGGGAGGTATTTGAACAGCTTCAAATGTGATTGAAAGGGCAAGGAAGTCCTCACCAGGTGGCTCAGTCAATTGGAGCATCATCCCAAACACCAAAAGGCTGAAGGTTTGACTACTAGTCATGGCGCATGGCTAGGTTGTGGGTTCAATCCCCAGTCAGGGTGCGTATGGGAGGCAACCAATCCATGTTTCTCTCTCACATGGATGTTTTTCTCTCTCTCTCTTCCACTCCTCTCTCTCTGTAATATATATGTAATATGTGATCAGGAAGATGGGATTGAAAAGTGAACACAGAGACCTAGAAGACTTGGGTTGTTGGCCTGAGAGAACAAGTTTGGAAGAGTGATAATGGGAGACACTGGACCACAGTGGGCTGTGAACTTGAGGATCCAAGAAGAGGGAGTGTAGTTAACTCCCTTGAGACACTGGACTGTGAGTGGAGAGACACACACTAGGAGCTGGGGGGAGTTATGAATCGAGGAAGGGATTTTTTAAAGGTAGGAGACACTTGAGCATATAAAATGCAGATTGGAAAGACCAGTTGTGAGGCCACACTGCAGTTGCAGAGTAGGGAGGGGGTGCTCCTGGTGCTGGGTTCTGAGAAGCCTGGGGACGGTGGGATCCAGAGCAGAGACATGTAAGGTAGGCCTCACTATCTATGTTAGGCTTAAAGTTTTCATCGGTGAAATGAAGGACATTGACTGAAAGATTTCCAAGATTCTTTCTAGCTCTAACCAGTTATGTTTTGGGATGTCTAGAGGAAAGGGAAAGACTTGGAGGATGGATCCTACTAGTGTGAACAGGTGACCTTCAAACAGCAGGATCAGGAGTAATTGTCATGGGGTGTCACCTGTAGGGAGATGAAATGAATGAATGGCATTTGTGAAAATGACTCTAAGCCCTGAAGTACTACTTGTTGGAAATATTCCCATCTAAGCAAGAACAGAAGACAACGGAAATCAAACTTTATTTTTGAGTTTTACCTACGGTACTTTTGCAACTGTCAAAACTTTAGTCACTTTGAAGGTATTTTTTCCAACTGGTAGCTGAATTTAGAATAGTTTCCTTTTAGGATTGTTTTTATATGCAATTCTATTAAAAGAGCTTGGCCCTCCCAAACATGTTGTGGACTTCTGTGATGACTGTGTCTGACGTAAGGAGGCTGGAGAGGACACGCACTTGGTATAGGAACCTAGTGAAGATAGGGACTGGGGACCGAGACGTGAAGGTGGCCACACAGAGGAGAGCGGAGAGGTGGTGAGATAGGGAACGGTGATTCCTGTAGGGCTTTGAGTCTATTTTCGTTAATGTTAATGTGAGTCACAACAATAATAATGGACATTGCCGAGTACTTTCTTTGTGCCAGCCACGTGCAGACTGTTCATTATCTCACATAATTCCAGAGCAGTCCCATGGGGTACTACTATGATTCCTGTTTTTTTGTTAATTATGGTGAAATATACAGCACATAAAATGTACCATTTTAAGCAGCATTAAGTACACTAACGGTGTTGTACAGTCCTCCCACCAACCATCTCCAGAACTTTTTCGTCTCCTGAACAGAAACTCTGTGCCCATCAAACAAGTCTCTGCCCTTTGTTCTGGTTTTAAAGATGAGGTATCTAAGTCTTAAATAAAGTAAGAATTAGCCCTGGCTGATGTGGCTCAGTGGATTGAGGGCCATCCTGAGAACCAAAGGGTCACCAGTTCTAGTTCCAGTCAGGACACATGCCTAGGTTGCAGGCCAGGTCTCCAGTAGGGGGCGTGTGAAAGGCAACCACACATTGATGTTTCCCTCTCATCTCTCTCTCTCTCTTCCCCTCTGTCTAGAAATAAAAAAATAAAATCTTTAAAAAAAATAAAAATTATTTCTTAAGGGCACGGAGCTGATATGTGCTCTTAATTTTAGAGTCGGGAATTTATATGTCTAGAAGAGTTTAACTGGAAGTAAATATATATTTCCAGACAGAAGTGCCTTAAGTTCCCGGATCATTGTAGGAAGAAGGGTTGTGCTAGGAAGTGTAAGTCTGGGTTCCAGAATACCAGACACCCTTGGAGGACAGGCAACAATTACTCTTAGATTCCTGGCTGAGGAGGGTACTGCTCCTTAGTCTCTCTTGCTCGGGACCAATGCTTTGGGCCTCTATGATTCTCTGCTTCTTGCCAAGGAAGAGGCCTTTTGTTGACAACCAGGAAATGTTCTTGAATGATTTTCCAGACTAGAATGGCTAGCTACAGAAGAATCTAGTAAACTATTATCATGTAATCCAAAACTATGAGTTCCCCAGACATTAGTAATTTATTAAAAAGAAATAGCCTGGCCATCTTTTTGTGTTTGTTTGCAGATTCAGCAGTGAACGTAAGAAAAATAAAACTGAAAAACTATATTACTTTTCCTCGTGACTTTATTTTACTTTGCTTTTTCTGTCTGTCTTTTCCCTTCCTCTTAACCTCTTTCTGTAAAGTCAAGCTTACCTACAGACTATATATACATCAGTTGGCAGCACACTTTAATATGTTGCTTGGATACAGATGTTTGGAAATACAGGATCACAATTTATACCTGATTCTGTTACTAAGAAAACCAGGGCAACTTTGGAATTTTCCCTTGGGAATCATGACCAGAAGTGGCAAAAAAATCTTTTAGGAGTTTTAGAATAAGAAAAAGATGTAAGACATAGTTTAATTATATTCCTACACTAGCAAATTAATATTTATAAGCTTTTGTAGCCTTTTCCTGCCTATGGTATAAATATTGCTGCATCAGTCTTTTTCTGTAAGTTTGATCACATTATATGGTTTGTGAGGGTGGCCAGGGTATTTAAATATAAATACAAACCACATTTGTAAAACATTCCCTAAAACAGGCCATAAGTAAAACCACTGGTGCTTTAAGGGACAGCACTTGTGGGATTTTAGTCCTACAAACCTTTCTTTCTCCGTCAGAATATGGGATGGGAAGGAGAAATTCTTTGTTTATGTCAACCTTCTGGAAAATCATCTCAGGAACAACAAACAAGCAGTTAATGTGCAGAATCCACTTCGTTTTTCCAGCTACCAGGAAACATTATGCCTGTCTGGGATTTCTTTCCATCCAAACCCTGACAGGCATCCTTAATATTGTTGGGGCCGTCAGTGGGAGAGGTAAGTTGAGCGTAGAGAAACATTCAACCTGCCCAGAGTAACTGGTAGAGCCTTTTAGTGTGCATATACAATCCTGGGCTGTCACCTAGCTGCCCGTGAACGTGAGAATGGTCTCTTCCAGACTGCGTCTTCAACCAAGCTCAGCATTCTGCTTATAGCTCAAGTCGGCTTCTAAAAACTGCTGCATCCCAACAGTAGGAAGTACCTTGTCTCTGTACACAGAGCCCAAGGAGTTCTAAAAAAGGGAAATGGAACATATGGTAATGAGCTCTCTGAAGCTTTGGTGCCGGTTGCAATCAGCAACCAGGGCGAGGGAGGCACTGGCAACTGAGAATGCGCCCCCCAGGGCCTCATTAACCAGGCCAGCTGTGTTGCCATAGAGGCAACGGGGCCACATGCTCCAAGGAGGTGGTAGGCTTGCAGGGCGAACCTGGATTTTCCTTTGGCTGGAAAGGGCATTAATGGGATGGAAAGGAAGCTTCAACAAGAAGTTGGAGGAAAACCACTGCCCGAGTGGCCCCTTTCCTATAGGTGTTTCTGTGTAGTTGACATAAAACTGAAAAGTTTTGGAAAGTTTCTTTTCCCCAAGTGTTGCGTGTAGGGCCCTGACTGTGAAGCACCAGACTGGCGCTCTGTGGGGTCCTGGCTCTGATCGTGGTGGTGGTGGGGAGTCATGCTGCGCTTCTGCTTTCCCAGAGCTGGGATGGGGATAGAAGGGCTGGACTGGTGGGGAGGGGGTGTGTCTGCCCCAGCACTCTGTAGAGGCCGCTCATGGCCCCTCTAAGATCCTCTTCCATGCAAAAGCATTGATTTGCAGACATTTTTTTCTGTGAGGATGAGCAGGCCAATGGGTGACATTATGGACACAGCCAAGACACTGTTTCTGTATTTTCTTTTCAATTTCCAAAGGCTTCCTTATGTACACATAGTTCTGAGGAGCACCTACATAGTATGTACATCCTACCTCCTCCTGGAGTTCCTCGGCTTCCTCCCTCTACCTCCTGCTTACCTGCTTCTTCTAACCTGTTAATGATACATTTTCAAAATTTGTGGTACTCTGTGCTAAAGGTAACCCATCCAAACAATCTATGAAAGGGTTCCAGGCTGGGTGACATTCCTGGCTTTGCCAGTGATTCAGTCACAGTAGCATCTAGTTACCCATTCATTATGGTAGTTACTTACCTGCACATATTTGTATCCAGGGTTTTGTGTTTACCTTGCAGTCCGTAACTGCATCTTACCTCTTTGTCAACTTGACTGTCACTTTATTTTTCAGCTTTCCCTTGTGAATAATAACAGTGATCATTACTATTCAGCAGTTATCCGTTATTCTATGCTGGTTACGCTCTTTAAATACAGCATCACAATACATCATTAACACAAGTCTTTGTCATACATATTATCATTTTCATTTTATTGAGAAAACTGAGGCTCCTGGGAGCTTAGTCAGTGGCTCAAAGTCACAGAGTTCCTGAGTGGCAACCTGGATTCATAGGCGGCTGCCTGACTTCACGATGGGTGGCTGTGAACTATGTTAGAGTGTCTAGAGGGGTTTTTAAGATCTTGGGAAGGTTTAATTGTAATTTACCTTGAGCCAGAGGGCCCCTGAGGTTCTAAGGGGCTCTAAGATGAGGCCCTGAGTATAACAAATATTGGGCACATTGGCAGCCATGATATTGACAGTGCAATGTTGAGTTGTGGATAAAAAAGCAGCCACGAAGTCCAGAGGAACTGGGCTTCTACCCGTTTCCGTAGGTGACAAAGTGTAAAACTTCAAGTGAGTCCCTAACCAGCCTGCCCTCCTTTCCCTCTTCTGTGAAGTGATCAATGAACTTTTTATAGACACCGGTTCCACCAGTGCTTTAGAGAAGAAGTGTTTCATTGGGTGGGCATAGAGAAGTTAGCTAAGATCTATATGACACTGCACATATTTCGAAGTCACTGAACACTTCATAGCATCTCTTAGTGACCCAGAATGTGCCCTAGAGGAGGTGTCTGTCCACCCTGACTTTCCTGTGTGCCTTGTGTGGGCCTGAGGCTGAATGTAGAGAAAAGAACAGAGCTCATGGTTGAAAACACCTCTGGATCCCAACCTTGGACCTCCAGGTCATGGTACCTTTCTATCAGGGGTTCCTAGGTCATTAGCCTGAGAGAGAAACAATGAAAGAATGGAGAAAAATCAAACACACTAAAATTTGGGGACAGGGAAAGTGCTTGAATTTCAGCTCCACCTTACAGTGCTGCAAACACACCCTTCCAGCCCTGTTTTCCTGGCAGAATAAGACATGTGGTGGTTGGTGCTAGGTGGCCTGGAGAGGGTTGCTTTTCCCAGAGAGGATGCGTTTGTAGGTGCATCTCCTCTTGTCAAGAGGGCTTCTCCCTGGGCAAAGCTAGAGAGGAACAGCCTATACTTTTCCAAACAGAAGGCAGGTCACACATGGGGCCTGCTGTGGGTGCCTTCCCCCCCAGAGCCCACAGTAGCCCTCTTCCTTCCAGGGGATCAGGGTGAGTCTCCTGCCCGCACCAAATGAAGAACCATGCTTCGTCCCTCCTCCATGCATATTTGGGCCAGTCTGCTTCAGTCTTCTGGCTCGACCATCTCTTTTCTCTAAGGGGTCTTACTCTAATAAGACAGCAAGGTCTTTTAAGTGAGGTCTGTAAATCTGGTCTCTCACCCTTTGGAAGTCCTTGTAATATATACTTGTTGTTCTAAGAACTGACCAACTATAGAGTAAATATCTATTTGTTGAGTAAATGAATAAACTCCTAAGTTACATCATGAGCACACACTGTCATTCTACTTTTTCTCTGAGACAGCTTCCCGAATAAACCCCTTAACCTTTGTTCAGGTTCCTGCTCACACTATAAGGAGGGGGGTCCCCCAAAAGCAGGAATTATCTCCTAGAGGGTGGACCCCTTATAGCACAGGCTTCCCCCAGTAGATAAGTGTTCTAGGGACCCAACTGTATCAGGTACCAGCTGGTGTTGTGAGAGGCTGTATTTGGTTTCAGTGAATTTTCTTTGAAGATTCAACGTTTTTGCCCATTTTGTGATGGGTGATTTAGGAATGCACTTGCCAACACCACACTGAGTGTTCAGCAGTTTTTGACCAAAAATGACACGGCCCCCTTCCCCACCCTCCCTATTCATACTAACTTGCCCTGAGCATCTGTTTTTTGTTTGTTTCCCTGGTTGTAAAAAGTCCTCAAAGGGGAACATTTTGCCAGTGTGGAAGAGGCATGAAAAAAATGGCAGAAGCACTAAAAGGCATCAATATCAGTGCATTCAAAAACTATTTTGAGCAGTGGAAGAAACATCTCGATAGGTGCATTGCCTAAATGGAGAGTACTTTGAAGGTGACTGAAGTTGAAGCATGTAAAAATAAGTACACACTTTTTTGTAAATAAATTTTATTTTTGGGTCACCCCTCATGCAACAGAGGCCAGTTTTGCAGTGGTGCTTGTCAAGGTGATGTGCGGAGCAGGGAGTGTGATTCTCACCTGCAGACTCACAGCCAGCTGCCCACTGGACGTCTCCACTTGGGTATCCAAAAATAATCTGAAACTTAGCATCTTCAGTGGCCTCTTGGTTATCCCTCAGTAATTTTCATATTCTGCCCATTTAAAGTTACCTGCAACTGTCTTTTTTTAGCTACTCCGGCCAAAATCTCATGCCATCCTATTTCCTCTCTTTCTTTCTCACCCCATGACCAATCTATCAGCAAATTTTGTTAGTTCTACCTTCAAAAAATATCCAAAAACTGATCATTTCACCGTCTCCACTGCCCACCCACCATCATCTCTCACCAGGGCTGTTCCAGCAGCCATTTAGGCCGTATCTCTGCCCCATCCTGCTCTCCCATGGTTTGTTTTCAACAGTGGCCAGAAAAGGCCTACTCAGGTATGGTAGATCAGGTTATCTTCTGATCAAAACCTTCCAAGGGCTTTGCTTCTTGTTGGAATAAAAGCCAAAGTGTTTATAGTCTGGCTCCCCTGTTCTCAGAATTCATCTCTGATTACTGCACCTCTTACTCACTCTGCTTCAGCCACCCTGGGGTCTTTGCTGTTCTTTGAACATGTCTGGTACATTCCACAGAGCCTTTGCCTCTGCTCTTTCCAACCAGCCACTAGCTGGCTCCCTCATCTTCAGATCTGTATGCAAATACCCCCTTTTCAGTGAGACTTCCTTGTGGTCCTCTATTTAACATTGCATCTGACCCTTGTCCCCACTGAAATGCAAATTTAGTTCCCCTGCTTAATTTTTCTCATAGCTTCTGGTATGAGTTGAAGGATACATTGAAAGGATGCATGTCTGGTACCTGTGAAGGTGATCTTATTTGGAAATAATGTCCTTGTAGATTTAATGAAGTTACGATAGGTCATCAGAGTGGGCTCCAATCCAACACGACTTGGGTCTTTATGAGAAGACACAGAGACACCCAGGGAGAATGCTGTGTGATGACAGAGGCGGAGACTGGAATGATGTAGCTACAAGCCAGGGGTGGACGTCTGCCACCAGAGGCAAGGAAGGAAGGGAGGGTTCTAGCCCGAGTTCTAGAGGCAGCGTGGACCTGCCAACCCCTTGATGTTGGACTTCTAGCCCCCAGACTATGAAAAAATAAATTTCTGTTGTTTTAAGCCACCCAGTGTGTGGTACATCATTAGGGCAGCTCTATCAAACCAATATAGCACATATCACGCTATCTGATATACTACATATGCTACGTATTTGTTGTATTTATTGTCTGTCTCCACAACACTGTTCTGATCTTCTGTTTCACACTGTGCTGATCCCTGCTGGGTTCCACCCAGTCCAACTTCTGCCTAAAGATTAACTAGCCCTAATGATTCAGGGTGAACCTGCAAAGGGATGTCATGGAGATAGGAACTGAACTCAAAGCAGGAAGTAGAAATCCTAGTTTCCACCTGAAGATAGTAGAAGAGTAATTTGGGATAAGGTAGAATTTGGAGACTATAGACTACAAAGCTACCATACAGGAAGTCGGGTTGAAGGATGAAAGGGCTTAGGTAAGTGACTGAACATCAGACTGGACATAGAAGGACACACCACAGGGAATTCCTGAAAGTTATATAAATATTTTGTCAAATTTTATTTGTCTTTATTTTTGCTTATACTGTTAGTTTTAATAGCTTTTAGTATTTTTTCATAGCCCCCAAAGTATCTCAGTAACACCATGCCTCAAAGGAAAATGTGTTATCTTTTTCACCACAATATGCTTTGCATTATTGAATTCTGAAGCTCAACACGTTAGAAAAGCAATGCACAATGTACAAGGCAGTAAAGTGTTCAGAATGTCACCAAAAAGGTGTGTCGTCCATCGCAGATGAGGATGCCCCACACCTTGTCCCTGGTCTGTAAACATACATAGTAAATGTTAGGGGGGAAAGAAGCTGAGGAACTGAAAAAGAAAATGAGGTCTCTTAGGGCAACACAGTGCAATAATTGGGGGACTAGCCGATGGTGTTAGAGCTGGATTTGAATTCTGACCCCAACATTCAATGGCTGGTCCCTGACTACCAATCCTAAATTGGCCAGCAATATCACCTGTCTCAGAGTGTTGTTTTGAGTTGTAAATGAAAGACACACGGAGAATGCTTAGCTCAATCCTCAGGAAATGGTGCCCATTATTGTTTCGTCTCCCAGGGCAGTGATGTTAACATATTGTGAAAGCTTATCTAGCGAGCGAGGGAGTGAGAGCCTCAGCTCACCGCTGGAGGGAGAGCCTCCCCTTTCCGTCAACGATCCGGATGCGGTTGTTGACAGTAACTGTTATTGTGGGAAAGGAACCACTCACGGCCCTCCTGGTTGACTGCTGTGTCACTTCCATCACCGTCCTTTTCATCTTACTTGACTATAAATGTATAATCTAATGATTTTTTCACTTAAATAGCTCCTTTGATGATAGGCCTCTTCAAACTGCTTTTCAGCTATTCATTAATTAGGCAAATCCACCCATTTTTCCAGATCCTATCACTGAGACACTTGGAGAACTTTGGGGAATAGGAAATCCCGCCTGATATTCTAGAGAAAACTCACAAATTTCAAAGCATCTTGTAGAGCAAGAGGGAGGTTATTTTCCAAGAGGTAACCTTGTAACTATTGCCTCACTAGTTTTGTCGCTTTGCAAGTTCCCTTGAAAAGCTTTCTCCAGGTGCACGAATAGACCAGAGCCTGCAAACGTGACAACTGGGCTCTCCCGCAAACTCTTCCTCCTTGTTTTATGAGGTTGTCCTTTAAGGTCTGATATCGTGAATTCTGATTCCTCAGCATCACCTTCATCTCTCTTATTTCATACCATGGCCAATAATCATACAGCCGGGTGTTCAGTTTTCCCCTTAGCAGGGTGAAACTGGCTGTTAGATAACTGTGAATTTAAAATGCCCCTTTTAGAGGAAAACATCAACCTGTAAGTGAACCGAGAACCTGATTGGCTCCCAGCACGTTGCTCGGTTGTCAGCAAAGGAGACCTGTTTTGATTCAGGAGCTCTGTTGCGTCATCACAGACGGTGACAGCGGCGGGGTTCCAGAGATGGCACGGTAGATGCTGAAGGGGGCTCTTCTGCTGTGAGGCTCCGGTCAGGATCTAACCTTTGCCGTTCTAGAAGATGATGGGAAAGAAAATGTGCGATTTTTCTTGGCTGGCAAAGTGGTTCAGAAAATAACTAGATTCTTTAAAATTGCAGGAAGAACATTCCTCTTCAGAAATATCTCTTTTAGAAAGGGAATGTGGGATTATTCCTTGCCCTCTGCACAACCCAAGGCTGGGTGGCATGCTTTCTCACTTTGCTCAGGTCTCTCTACTCACATACCACCTCTTTTACCTTTTTTTGGTGGCACATACCACCATCTTTTCATGGTACTTTACATTTCTGTGGGGATTTGGAACTGTCTGTCTCCTCCCTGAAATGTGAACTCTGTGGAGGCAGGAACTGCGGGTGGTCACCACTCCAGCCCAGTCAGTGGCTGTCCAGTGAAAGTTGAAAGACTTTGAAGACGATGGTGAGCAGATGGAGGTACACACGTTCTATAAATGGTGACATGGACACAACCAGCTGGCCTGGTGTCTCTGGGGCCTAGATTCAAAGAATTTTTATGAAAACCTGACTCTTCTTTTAAGAATATATAATATATTATATACATTGTAATATATATTATATAATAATTATATACTTATATACAATGTAATTATACACATACACACACACACGCACACGCAGATAGGCAGGAGAGCACAAATCCCAAATTCTCACACCTCTCAGTGGGTAGTCCACCAGGTTACAGAGCCCTCGGTGGAACTGCAGACCGCACCTGCTGAGGCCAGTGGAGGTGCACTAGAGGTCAGCAAACCCCCTGAGAAGCAGGCCTCAGAGCCACAGCACTTCACTCCTACGGAAAGCTCAGCTGACACCACACAGGCCTGGACGCCTCAAAGAGAGCCCAGAGCTTAGCAGCCCCAGGGCCCCAACTGAACTCTGGTGTCCTGTAGCCTCTGGCAACCAGAGGACAGCTTTTAGCATGTCTCGCTTCCTTTTCTCTCCAGCAGAGCCTTGGAGGGCGCCTCTGGCAAGGACTGACACAGGGCCTTTGCCTTCTGGTCATTACACACACAGAGCCGCCCCATTCTGTTCAGATCTTTCTGGTGTGGATTTTTAGGCCTAGTCGATAGGCTACCACAGGTAATCTATTTTCGAACATTGGAAAACTCTTTGTAATCCATTCTGATGGAAGAATTTGTTCAAGAACTGAAAGAGCTTTTAAATCTGGGTTTGATTTCGTGTCACCTTCTCACACTCGATGGCGTGGAACGGATGAACCAGCAGTCGGAGAGCTCTGCCTCCATCGCTGCCTCCTGCTGCCCTGAGCTTGCTCGAAGAGGCTGCTGGCCAGAGCCCGACCAAACCCAGAGCATCATCATAAACTTGTAGTCTTCAGTCTCATAAATTATAATGACTAATTCTGAAATGACCGTGTCAGCCTCTTGTTGCAAGCTGGCAAGGGAGATGCATTAGTGTTTTTGGCCACATATTGACCTGTTGAAGTTTCATAGATTGCTTTCAAAAGCAAGTGAAAAAGTGATTATTTTAGGAATGAGGCACTGCGGAGAACTGTAATTGGTGGCTGTTTGCCCAGCACACAACCATACTTCTAATATTATCTTTATATGCGACTTAACAGTTTAAATATGCTTCTGTGCATTATCACCTCATCTGATCCTCAGACATTTTTGTAAAATAGGTACCATGTTCACTGAAGAGTCATTCAAAGCCACCAAGTAAGTGGGGGAGTTGGGACTAGAACTCATATGTTTTGGTCACCACCCCTCCCCCCAATTTCTGTGTCTGGGGAGGCTGGACTTTCACAAGTGAAGGCTACTGCTTCTGAGCTCTCAGATTTGAGAGCCTGAACCAACAAGTGGCTTTTCTGTCTTCTTCTTCACACTGGCACAAAACTTTGCAGTTCTTCATGTCTGTACAGAAGGTCTTCATCACACCCTACAAGGAACATGGAGGCCTAGCTATAGTTCCCCAAATTCATAGGTAAAAGTAAGAAGTTTGCAAAAAAAAAAAAATAGATGAACAAAGCTCCACATTTTGCTTTAGGCTTAGAGAGCATCAACCTTCTACTATATCGTTAGAAAGGGAGATAGAAGCACAGCTGCCAATTCTTCTCAAACACCTGGGAAGGGAGCTCAATTTTTATTATAAAGTATAAAATATAGGATTTAATTCGAATAAGAAAAAAATTAAAAAAATTGAGTTCTCTGTAAGTTCATTCAGCATCTGAAGTGGTTAATAATAGATATGATTAACGAACTATCAGTATTTCCTACACTATCCACATTATTTTTCTCCGTTGTTCTATTAAGGTATAATTTATATTCAGCAAAGTTTCTCCTTTTTAACGTCCAGTTCTGCAAATTTTGGCTAACACGTATAGTGGTATAACCACCATGCAAATCAAAATACAGAACAGAATATATCACTTCCAAAATCCTCTATCATCTATTTTTATGACTTTCTATAATTACCTAAAATGTTGATAGGCTTAACATGTCGTGGAAACATAGTGGTTAAGATATGTATGTCTGTGCCCAAATATGTGTATATTTTAGCATTATCTGTCCTAAATTTATCATTGGAAAATCGAGGCCCGGGGAGGTAAGTCATTTCCCAAAGTGGTGAAGCTAGGGCAGAAACCATGTCTGTTGGACTCCTCTGCTCCCCGCTCCTGCAGGGGCACATGGTGGGTCTGTATAAAGAAGGCTAAGGATTCCCCCAGCTTATGTCGACGGACCTGGGAAAGACCCTCTGTCGGGGAAGTGGGGCCTGCTGGTGTGAACTCCAGCTCCCTGGTGACTGGGAAAAAAAAGTCTTTGACAACATACAATCCCTCCTTTATCAATAAGTTCTGACTTAGCCCCATGTGACTTTTCTCCCTGCATGAACACGACCCTGATTTCACAGTAGAAATGTGTTGGAGAGCAGAATTTACAGGACTGCGCTGTAGTCGCAGAAATGCTTACTTCCACAATTCTGTGATTCTAGTTGCAACTTTACCATCAAGTAAGGGAGGGCTGGTGTTATCAATGGGCATCTATTCTGGACTGAAACCCCACAGAGGAAAGAGGGATGATTGATTGGACAAGTAAAAATGTGCTGCTTATAGCATCATCCAGCTGGGTATGTAGCAAGCATCCCTATTCTTAGACCTGCCGGGAACACGGGTCTTGATTGACTGACTGTCCGTCAGTAAAAATCCCCTTTTAGAGGACTGCCACCGTGGGGTCTGCTCTTGCGTCCTGGAGTGGCACTCTGAGAATTCAGAGTAAAGCAAGCTGCACCGTGTTTAATGAAGCGCTCCAAAGTCCTGAAGAGGCTCAGTCCCTTGTCCATTACAAATGCAGTCAATTTTCTGAAAATTAGATTTAAGATTGTTTTTTTTTTTCTTCTTGGAACCATAGATTACTCAAATATTTCCATTAGCTCCAAGACAGAGTGCCATAAAAAAAAAATGATGAAAGGATCCATCGACTATCAGAAGAAAAAGGAGATAGGGAGATTTATAATAAAAGTGAAACTCAAAGGAATTCAAAGTCATTCCATGTGCAATCAAAGCGCACATTTAAATCATGAGATCATGCAGCCTTGGCAGATTGAGTGGAGCTAATTTATAGGCATTTCATTAACTCCACAGGGTAGAGCCCCCTGTTGTTGCTTTGTGAATATAATATTTATATTGATAATTATAAAACTAATTTAAAGTATATTAAAGGAGACTTAGGTGAAGACAGTAAAGCCCATTCTCTCTGAGACTCCGCATGGTCCACATCAGATTGGGAAAACTAACCCCAAATTCAGCAGGACCTTCATTTGGGACTTCAGGGGTAGGGCATGGAGGACGAAGGAGAAAAGGAAACGTGGCAAGATTCCTTCTTTTTGTTTTCTAAAAAGTGTCCTGTTTTTGACCACCTTGGCTAAAAGTATCGTAGGGTCAATCGCAGGAAAAACCACCTCTAAAAGGCACAGACTCCTGATAAGCCTGTCAAGTAATATTCATTCAATGTAGTTTTTAAATTTCTCATGCATTTCTCCCACTCTCTGTGCCGGCACTTCTCTTTTCAAAGGTGAAGTTCTTCACAGGACTCCTTTTTTCCTTCCCCCATAAGAACTGACTCTATTCTAGCCTTAGCTCAAGGACCAGCCCACACAAGCTGGAGAACTCCGGATTGTGGGCGTGTCCCGCTCTCTCAACAGTGGGGGACAACTGTTGAATTGAGTTTAGTGGGCGGGACTCCCCTGGAAAAAATCCATTAAGCTCCAGCTGCTTAGAGGAAGCAATAGAAATGTAAAAAGAGGTATTAATTGTTGCCAATATTTACTAAGCATGTTATGGACAGGGTGGTACCATTTTGTCTAAGCTTCTTCCTGCCTGTCTTTAGAGAGAAGAGGGGGAAGTGTTACTTTCCTAGTTGAGTTAAAGCTCGGTCTGATCACAAAAAAATCAGATAAATTGTTAGTAAATATGTTTTTTAAAAAAGAGTGAAAACCGTATTCACTACTCAGAAATGTATAGTAAAAATCCAGCATTATGTCTCTCTTTGCTCTGCCTCCCCATCTCCCCTGACTCTGACCCTGCCCTTACTGCCTCCCTCTCCTAAAGACTCAGAATTCCGTTGGATCCACCCAGATAATTCAGGATAATTGCCCTATGTCAAGATCTCAAACATATTGATGTCTGAAAAGTCTCTTTTGTCAAGTAAGGTAATATATACACAAGCTTCAGGGATTAAGAGTAGATAATTTGGGGGAAGCCATTATCCTATCTACCATGAGAGCCAGTTGCTAAGCTGTTTTTCCTTGGTGATAAATCCACTTTTCTTCATCTCCGATTTGATATGACAGAGCTCTATTGTGTTTCTCTTTCGGTAGCTGGTTCTCTGCTAGTTAGCCCATAGGGGGCATCACAGGATACTGGAAGGCAGGCAGAGGAGGAGGGGGTTCTGTCGGTTCAGCTGGACGCTCTTATTGGAATTGCCCTAGCAGGGGAATTCAAGGCAGTAGCCGATGGCACAGGTCCCTACTTTTTTCCGCATTCCCAGAACAGCCACACTTCTGGGGTCGCTCTCACTCCCCTCAGAGGTGCCCTCACATGTAGGGTCATGGGTTCCCTCAGACATCTGAGTCGCCACTCATCAGAGCCTCTGCTCCAAGCCTCTGGGTTCTGAGAGCCTCAAATTGTTTTCTTCGTTCCTCAAACCCCAGAGATGACAGCAGCTTCTTAAATAATTACTATAGTGTTCATTTTTAGATTTCCCAGTTATGATCAGTTTTTTAGCTCCCCCTACAAATGAGTATAAAATTAAAGAGCGATTGATAATGGCCTTTGAAGAAATAGGCAGGAGTGAGCGGCAGGGAAAGAGTTGTTTCAGGTCTGTCTGATGCTGGTTGTTTTGCAGTAAACATTTTGGTACAGAAAGACAAGTCTAGAGTAACATGAAGGGAAAAACAAAAAAAAAGAAAGACAAGTCTACCTTCCCCCCAAAGTCATTTCCAAATATTCTTAATGTGGGACACCCAAAATCCAAAAGACATTCACACTGGTTTTGATATTTTTTTGAAACATAAAAGTCATTTAAAGGAATACAATACAAGATTATTAGAAAGTGTTCATCCAGTTTAAAGTTAAAACTATGCAGAGTTAGTTTGGCCCAATTTAACTCAATACATATGTAATTTTCAATACCAGTAGTTTAACAGTCTAACACAGTGAAGACCTTAATAAAATCTTATACACACATATGTGTGTGCACCTGTGTGCAAGAGATAAATACTGAGAGATTTATAAATTATACAGTCTTCAAATAAGCTGCCAAAAGAAACTATCCATTTGAATTTCTCCATGTGTGCTGCATTGCAACCACACTCAATTTATGACCTCATTTATTAGAGGTCTGGACATTCTTCAGATTACACTCTTGCCAGAGATAAATGCACTTGACATAAAATAATAATGTTCCAATCGTGGAAATGTGATCTTGATCACATTTAAATCTGCTTTTTATACTCTGACATTAATTACCAACGCAGAGCCCCTTGGACAGCTCCACATCCAGTCTTTGAAGAGGTTATTCATCAGATAGGAATGATGTTTGTCTGGAAGTGCACTCTTCTTAATGGACTTAAAGTAATTACTTTTAACTGTCCCGAGGCCCCTCCCCAATTCTCCCCCACCTCCTGCCCAACTCAATGGAATATATAGCTCTCTGAGGTCATGAGACACTGGCAATGGGCTGATGTGATATAAATCTGCCAAAAGTCAAAACAATCAAGTATATTCACATTAAGAAGATAACACCTTGTGGGGGTGAGTAGGAGAAGTAAAGGACACAGAACAAGTCATACTGAAGTTTACTGTATATGTTTATCTGAAATTGGGTTACGTAAACAATGGAGTTCAAAGGGAAAATAATCTGCAAAAGACAACACTGAAGTATGTGTGTGTGTGTGTGTGTGTGTGTGTATGTGTGTGTGTGTGTGTTTGTTTAAAGTATAAGGTGGACGATATTCTTGCATTCCAGTATGAGGTCCAGTGCTCTCAGTAAGGAACCCAGGGAATGTAATAGAGGTTCAGATGTGTAGGTTTTTTTCCAATGGCTGCCATCCTTCTGGGCACCGGCTCCTCAAAGCCCAGAGCCTCGGGGTTATCACAGAGCTTTCCAGTACCCTTAGAAACACTTGTTTCCTGAGAACTTAGTGGGCTCTTATAATGAGATTAGTTATGCCTTGTCTAGTACATTGACCCAACATAGAAATGACCTCAACAGTCTGAATTGTTGGACAATACAAGAGATTTACAATGTATGCTAGTTAGAAAAGAAAGGAAAGCTCTTATGGAAAAACATTAATTTTGATTTGAAAATATAGAGGTAAGGACAGAAAGTCCTTGGAATTTAAATTCTAGAGCAATAATATCAAAAATAAAACAAACAAAAAAGATATCTGGTTTGAAAGGAAGACCAAAGCAAGAGTCAAGTGAAAGAAGAGCAAAAGCTACCTGTAAATTAATTTTAAGTTTATAAATCAGATTCACAATTCAAAGATATGAACAAAGGTCTACCTGGCAACCTTGGTGCTATGCCCAGATTCCTATATACATTTCCCCTTAGTATCACAGATAGTGGGCATGGAAAAAGTGAAATTGTTAGAAAAACATAATTAAGGGGAATAGAGAGGTGGTTTGAGGATACGTCAGCAAAGGAAACACGTGGAATATGGCCACAGTGAGGCAAATGGCAGATCAAGTGGATATATATGTAATCATCAGGACCTTTGCCTTTTTCTGAAGACTCGACTGAAGGTGCAGCCCAGAGAGAGGACCTTGGGCACCAATGAGTTAATGCATCTCAAGTCCAAAGAGGTGATACAGAAACATACACATAACATGTTTCTTACCCTCGTGCTTACAGCATGTTCCGAGGGCTCAGTGACTGCACTTCATTCCATCGGCATGCGGCCTTCTTCCGTGGTGTGCGTGTGGTAGAAAGTCTGAGTCATGGACTGAACTGGGGCTGGTTCATTTCTCCTTTAATTTTATGTCAAATGAAGGCATATTTTCTGACACTATTAAACACTATTTTCTTATTTTAAAGATTATTGTTTTTACCCTCCTTTGCCATAGCATATGTCCCCGAGGATTAAACAAAAATTTCTACTTGGGTCTAATTTTTATTGAAATGATATATATCACCAAAATCCGTAAATGAAAACAGAAAAAAACATCAAGCTTATTAGCATAGGCACAACAGTTGAATAGTTGGATTACTTGCCCCATTTTCATCTGGGTGTTTTGTTAGGGGGAGCTTCGGGCCGACTGCCCAGACAGGAAGTGCAGAGGAACGTGCCGGTAAGTGTCTGAATAAACAGGAGTCTAGAGCTGCCCCGCTTGGTATCTTGATCCAAATTGATCAGTCCAATCTTCGACAGTAATTGTAATAACTGAAAAATTTCCAAATTTCAATTTTTCTTTTTGCGGTAAAGAATGGTCAAAGAAGTTCACGATGCATTTCATAGCTATCCATTTCCTGTGTTTTTTTGTCTTACTTGTTTTTGTTTCCCCTCTTGGCTCTCTCTACTCTCATTCATGGATGGTGCTCGCCTGTCTTCTCCTTCCGTGTGTGTTGTTGCTGTGTGCATTTTACAGACTCATTTGTAGGCTACTCTTAAAATGATACTTATCAATGACCGATACTTCAGATTACCTTCTGTTGGTCTGAAACCATGGTGTCGTACTACTAATTAGCTGACCTGCCAATCATTGCCTCACACAATATCTGTTAACATAATTTCCAAATTGTTTATAATAGGTTTTCATTATTTCTGTAACTATTAGCTGCAGCAAATGTCCTGACAGCAAATCACATCATTAAATGCATTGTATGTGGAAATATGCTTATTTCATATAGCCCTGTTATTGTCGCTAGTAGCTGTTTTATAGTTTATTTTAAAGTTATTTTTGGCTAGGTGATAACCTCCGCATCCCCTCAGAGCCATTGTGAAGAGCTGCAGTCAGTTCAAACCCATTCTTTTTGGACACTGAAGGGTACAAAGGGTCCCTGCATCTCTTAGCTAGGAGCCGAGAGCTGCAGCTCACCTTTTCTCTGTCTGTGAAAGAAAAGTGCCCGAACACTCATAATAGGTGTGTTCTTTCTCAATCTCACTTATCAACATTAATAATGAGGTATATAATGAGTAATATCTTTGTGGAAAGTTATACCAACAAATGTCATGCATAAAGAATTAATATTTTACAAGTACGCAAAGTCTATGATAATGATGGGTTATACTTTTCTTGCTATACATTATTTTAAATAGAAAATCTGCGCCCTGCTTTTAGCTGGTGAATCCTGAGACCTTCTTCCTCTGTTGCTTAACAGCCTACAGATAGCCACATCGTTTAACTGTAACTTTTAAGTATCGGATTTTTGGATTTCCATGTGAAATCAAGATGCACCATCTGTCCCTTGGTATCTGCAAACCAGGGTCATGACTCACTTTGAGAAGCGTGCCGTTCTCCAGTGCCCTGAACCATGGGTTTTCTGACAACCCCACGGAAATTTAGAGGCTCGAGCTCACTAATTTTTCCGTTTTAGGAAGGTAGCTCCACAAGGTCCTCATCCCACAGTGAGGTGTGTGGATGGCTGTGAATGGGAGTCTCTTGCATTGTATTTTCTCAGCTCTCATTCTCTCTGCTGTGCTTCACAAGTGGGACTCACTTAGCCAGGGAAATAAGGCAGCCGCCAGTCTCATTTCGGACATTTTTGTCGTTTGTTACGTGATTTATTATAGATTCTGGCTTTCCTCTCCTCTGGGTCCACCATTATCCTTTTGGGTGCAGGAAAGCTGATACTTAGCCATCTTGTAGTAATAATAATTTGTTCTTATTTAATGTAGTATAAATTTTGTAACACTTTGTGCAGTGTATATAAAGGAAAGTTTATTTATAAGCTTTTTATGTAAGTTTTCAAAGATACTTTGATTCCCAATATAGACATTTAGCACATAGTACAAATATTAGATGTGCTAGATAAAATGCATTTTTATGTCTTAGAGATATGTCATTTCTCTGTAACTGTAAAAGGGACTTCATATGTATTTCAGAGACACCTGCAAATGTATTTTAGTACTTTTGTCAAATGTTATTTTCAAGCTATATGCAGTAATTAAGTAAAATTATATTATTCCCTATACGGGAAAGTAAATGAAAATATATCTTATATAAATATGATATATAATAAAGTAATTTAGTAGTCATGTGGGCTACTTGGTGTGTAGTGAAGAAAATAAGGCCCAGATCTTATATTTGACTGTTTTAATTGAAAAATGTATCATATTTTCTGCCTTAAAAAAAGCAGCTTAACATTTTGATTAAAAAATACAAAAACTTCAATCATTTTAAAAGAGAAAGGGTTTACATTATAAAGCGCAAATGCATCCCAGACCAAGGGAAAAAAAAAGCTAAAGCAGTTCATCGCTACCAAACCAGTATTACAAGAAATGTTAAAAGGACTTCTTGAAGATGAAGAAAAAATCAAACATATGAAAATACCGCAAAGAACACATACTCTCACTGACAAAGGCAAGCACAGAGTAAAAGCAGTGGATCACCCAACACTAAAACTAGGACAAAGGTTAAAAGACAAAAATAGGAAGATCATCTACACTTACAACAGTAAATTAAGGGATGCACACAAACACACAAAAGAAGTAAAAAATGGTGACAAAAACATAAATGTGGAGGGAGGAGATGGGTGAAAACGGTAGTGATTTTAAGATGTGTTTGAACTTAAGTGACCATCAAATTAAAATAGAATGCTATAGACATAGCTTGGTATGCACGAAGCACATGGCAACCACAGACCAAAAGTCCGCAATAAATATATGAGAAATAAAGAGAAAGGAATCCAAACCCAACACCACAGAAAGTCATCAACATACAAGAGAGGAGAGCAAGACAATTAGAAAGAAACAGAGAACTACAAAAACAATCAGAAAATAGTTAATAAAGTGGCAATAACTATATACCTATCAATAGTTACTTTAAATGTAAATGGATTAAATGCTCTAACCAAAAGATGAATGGATAAAGACTATCTATCTATCTATCTATAAAATAAACTATTACTTGGCCATAAAACAGAATAAAATCTTACCATTTGTGACAACATGGATGGACACAGAAGGTATTATGCTAAGTGGAATAAGTTAGACAGAGAAAGAGAAATACCATATGATTTCACTCATATGTAGAATCCAAAAAACAAAATAAAAAAAACAGAGGAACAAACTATACAGAAACAAACTTACAGACACAGAGAACAAACTGCTTGTTGCCAGATTGGGGGGGCACGGTT